>APFE031628722.1:118523-130196 GCA_000404065.3 Pinus taeda
ATTTATTTATCATACCTTGTTTTTAAAATTTATATTGTATTTATACATAATAATAATTATATTGACTTTTAAATAAAACTAACATTAGATTAGAAATATTAAATGTCTATCATATCTCCATGTAATTCATAGTAAAAAAAAATTAACATTCTACCATAGTTCTTTATAATAATTACCATTGCACTTACCCATTAAACATAGTAAGCCTGTCGTATAACAATTACAAACCCAAGAATTATTACACAACACCTTTTTGCATATGTTTTCAATACGTTTACAATCAAATCTCATACTTTTGAATAATATTATACATAGTTTATTACACGCATTATAGGGAGTTATTAATGTCAAGTTCTGGTGGGAGGAGACTTTGACTCCCTCGCTAGTTGCCCTCTAGGTGTCCTCCTACCTCATTCTCCTTGCAACATCAACGGTGTACAAACCACGACGCTAATCCAATGGTCGATGGGTCTTCTGATAAATTCATTTGTGAAATTCGGAGGACTTGTTTTACATTCATTGTTTCAGTTCTCGACTCTTTGTCTTTTGGGCCATGATACCAGGGTTTCGATATTGGGTGGTTTGTGAAGCGATGAGTATGGTCTGGCATCCGTGGAAGCTTCTGAACAGGTGGTTCCACCACCCATGTGTGGCCCTTATCTAGTAATCCCTTAATCGAACTTGCATTTCCCTTGAGTTTCCATGGTTGCAGTTTAAAGATATCTCCTCACAGGTTCTCTATAATTGAGTTGCAGGTTCTTCTGGTGAGGTCTCGACATCCCAAGGAATCTTCGAGGTGGTTTCCACTGATTTCTGATACCTAGATGCTCAAGTCTTCAATGGGTTTATGGATATATTTATAGTTTAGTCGTGGTCTTCTAGTGACCTAGTAGAGAGACAGACAGTCTTTTCCTTAGATGAATCTCTCGGAATGTTTAGATTTCAACTGTGATATTCATTTGATACACAGGATGTATATGTATTTATATTTTTATTTGGACGAAAGGGGATTTTCCCTGGAAACTCGTTGTTGTGGTTGTATTTAAGGTATATATAACTTTTGGTTAAAGGAAATGCCTATATCAATCGTTCAGGTGGCTGTTCCAGATTTTGGGTTTATCCAGCAAACCCTTAAGGTTGGACTGGGAAGTCCCAAGTCCTATTCGACAATGCTTTTGATTGTCCTATTTGCTTTGGAGCTTCATCCAACCATAATGAATGCATTCTATGATTTTCTCATGGCTGGACCAACTTGTTGTATATTGCTATCAGATTATTAGTTTAATAATTTTTTTAATTTAGTTCTTTATTCGATAATCCTCAAGCTCCAACATCTCTCTGGTTGCTGGAGTATGATGCATGTCATTAACTTCTTTTATTATTTTATGCAATGAATCAGGCTCTGTTTTACATATGTGGTCTTTCGATGCCTCATCCTGTTCTCGGTTATGTTATTTTCCAGGTTTCTACAATGAATGTTTGGGTTTATTGATTACAATCCGTAATTTCTCTTTTTAACGTTATAAATATAAATATGCTTTTCATTCACAGAAATGTGGACTTAGGACTTGGATTCTTGCCCTGGTCCATGGGCGTATCGAGTCCTAAGGGTCCAATTTTGGTTTCCTGGTTATTTGTCAGCACTCTCTATATTTACGGTGCTTCTTGAATTTCTTTTGATGTTTTACAGTCCAACACTGTCATATGTTTTTGGTTTTCTTTACCAGTAATATAAAATGTTTTACTTTGGTTCCAAAGATAACAATAGAACAGGGCTCGACCTGAGTTTTCATCTATATTTATTATGTGATTTTAGCTCTGGCAAGGAAATAATACGTACTTCTTTCTTGTGACAAAAGTAAGCCTAGTTCCTCTCTAGTATTACTGGTTCTTGTTCAGTTTATTCTTTTCTTTCGAAATATGTTTCTCAGTCTGTACTTACATTGTTAAATCTAAATCTTAATTAGGAAATTCACTTTCAATAGTTTACTGAAATATTTACTCTCCTACTTTCAAGATATTACTGTACAGTGTTTAAAATTACAAGTTTCAATAACAACATTTTCTAGAACTGAACATTTTACTCTACCAACTGATATTTAAATAAAGTGTCTCCAAGTTGTTTTACTTACCTGAAAATAGTATTAAAGGAAAAATCAATTGTTGAAGTCACCTCTGTAATTTAGCAGATTTCATTCCTCCCAACCATGAGACTTGCCGTTAGATCCAACTCTGCCCCCAAGCTTGCTCACAAGACCGATATCTTCTTGCAAGGCTTCACATATAGTGCCTCAGCTATCTGGTCACCACTAGACTTAGCCTCTTTTCCTGTCTGACCTCTCAACACAGATTCTCTCCCTTTCTCCTCCTTTACTCTCAGGTTTCTTGTCTACCCTCTTGAGTCCTTACCTTGGAGAATTCATAATCAGGGAGGTAGTTAGGGTTAGGCAACTGCCTATCCTAATTTTCTTGATATGAAAAGTTACAAGATTTGTTAAAACTCCAAAATAGTTTTATTATTATTATTATTATGAAATTTAAATACTTAATTCAAACAATAACCCTAATATCTAGTTTTGTTTTTACTATGGTAAAATAAAATAATTACAGTTTTCTAGGGACATCACATCTCCCCCCCTGAAATCAAACATCATCTTGATGTTTTTCTGCTGTAAACAGTCTCAGAAAAGCTTCCTTTATGAGTTTCTCATCCTCCCAGGTGGCCTCACCCAGGCCAAAGTGCTGCCATTGCACTTTAACCTGGGTGATAACTCATTTTCACAACATTACTTCTCTTTGATCGAGTATAACCAGAGGTTTGACCAAGAATTCTCCTTTCGGCTCAACCTACAAAAAGTAGAAAATTTTAGTGAGTTTTTACTACCATTAATGTCTTATTTGACTTTCTTAGAGAAAATCCTTTTGCCTGTATATCTTTCCAACTGATTATATGCTTATGATCATAAACATTTCTTTTTAATACGGATACATGGAAAACATTGTTTACTCGAATGTGGGTAGGCAAGGCGAGTTGGTATGCCACTGGCCTGACCCATGCCAAAATTTGAAATGGGCCACAAAATTCGGGTACTAACTTAGCACACCCACTCCATTGTAGAGTACTATTTTTGGCATGTACCCTTACATACACATGATCCCCTACTTGGAATTCTCTGAAATTCCTTTTTCGATCAGCGAAGTTCTTTTGTCGATCTTGAGCGGCCCTTAAATTAGAACGAACCGCCTTAACCATTTCTTCCATTTATTTTAACATTTCGCGTCCCAACGTCAAATTATCCTCGAGTCCTCCCCAACTAGAAGGTGTGCAGCATTTATGTCCATACAAAACTTCAAAGGGGCTCATTTGTAAGGAGGTATGATAGCCATTGTTGTAAGAAAATTCGACCAAATGTAAGTAATCTTCCCATTTGGAGGGTTTTTGCATCACATAAGTTCGTAACATGTATTCCACCACCTGATTCACCCGCTCCGTCTGCCTGTCCGTCTAAGGGTGATAAGTGGTGCTAAAATTTAACTACGTACCTAACCCTTCAAATAGAGCTTTCCATAAGGCTGATGTAAACTTACATCACAATAAAAAATTATAGTGTTTGGTAGTCCATGAAACCTAAAAATATTTTGCATAAATATGTTAGTAATTTTCACTGCCTTATAGGTGGATTGTACTGGTACGAAATGAGCTAATTTGCTTAATTTGTCCACTACCACCATTATTGAGTCATTTTGGTTTTTATATCTGGGTAGTCCAATGATGAAGTCGAGGGAGATGGTTTCCCATTTCCATTCTGGAATTGGTAATGGATGTAGTAATCTAGGAGGATGTTGGTGTTCTGCTTTTACTTGATGACATTATAGGCAGCGAGTCAAATATTCTGATACATTCTTTTTCATACTCGGTCAGTAGTTCTCTTTTCAGAGTGCAGTAATTAGTTTTTGGTATCCTGGGTGTCCTGCATAGAGACTCTTATGATATTCATCCAAAATCAAATCCTTAATGTTGTTTTGGTTAGGCACATACATTCTTTTCTTATAAATCAACATACCTGTAGGATTTATTTCATTTCCTAGCTAATGTTCATGGCTATTTTCAATTTGAGCTTACTGTCCTAAAAACTTGTATTCTAAATCCCTTTCAACTACTTCTTTAATTAGTTCATTGAAGGTGGTTCGCACCTCACTGTAAGAAATTTCATAAAGACAATGTACCTTTCGACTTAAGGCATCTGCAACCTAGTTTTCCTTTCCTTTCAAGTGTTTGATTTCAAAATCAAATCCACTTAAAAAGTCTACCCACCTGGATTGCCTGACATTCAAAGGGGTTGCTTAAAATATTTAGTCAAGTTGTGATGGTCAGTCATTAAATGGAATTTCTTACCCATCAAATAGTGCCGCCACATATTTAGTGCATAAATAACGATTGTTAATTCTAAGTCATAGGTTGAGTATTTATGTTCGTTCTCGTTCAGCTTTCTAGATTCATAGGGCATTAATCTTCCTTCTTGCATTAAAAAACCACTTGCTCCTTCTTTGCTAGCTTCCGTACAGACCAAATAGTCCTTATTTGGATATGTTATGCTTAAGATTGGTGCAGTGGTAAGTAATTGCTTGAGTTTCTCAAAGCTCTGTTGGAATTTGGCTGCCCATTTAAAGGTTTTTCTCTTATTCTATAGGGAGTTAATGGGATAGGCCACTTTGGAGAATCCCTCAACAAATCGTCTGTAATATCCTACCAGTCGCATAAAAGATCTCATATCTACCATGAATTTTGGTACTGGCCATTCCATTATGGTCTTTATCTTTCTGGGTCTACAACAATTCTGTCTTTGGCAATGATGTGGCCCAGATACTGAATCTTCTCTTTAAAGAAATCACACTTGCTAAATTTTGCATACAATTGATGTTCCCCGAGAGTCTGCAACACTATCCTGAGATGCTCTTTATGTTCTTCTATATTTTTTCAATAAATCAGTATATTATCAATAACAATTAATAAAAATTTATCTAAATATTGATGAAATATATTGTTCATTAGATACATAAAGGTTGTGGGGGCATTGGTCAGCCCGAAGGGTAACACTACGAACTCGTAATGTCCATAGCGGGTCCTAAAGGTTGTTTTAGCTATGTCCTCCTCCTTTATTTTGATCTGATGGTATCCTGACCATAGATTAATCTTTGAAAACATTGTTGCACCCTTCACTTGATCAAATAGTTCTTCTATGCGAGGTAAAGGGTACTTGTTCTTAATGGTCAACTTATTTAGCTGACGATAATCCATATACATACAGAGGGTCCCATCATTCTTTTTGACAAATAGTACGGGCGCTCCCCAAGGCAATACGCTTGGGCAGATATAATTTTTATCCAAAAGCTCCTATAATTGCATTTTTAATTCTGTCAGCTCTGGAATACTCATAAGATAAGGAGCTCGAGACACCAAGGCTGCTCCTGGTACCAGTTCAATGGTAAAGTCTATGTCTCTTTTTGGAGGTAGCTCTGGAATTTCTTCAGGAAATACATCTGGAAAATTCTGTATCACAGGGATAATCTCCAAGGAAACAGACTTATCTTTTGAGTTGGCATAAACCACCTGAATCATGTCAATATGGCATCCTTTTATGATGCACTTTGCTAGTTGAGAGGTGGTTATTGGTCGTAATTTTAGTGGTCTCAAAATGCCTTGAATCTCCTATTTGTTTCCTTGCTCATCCATGTAGAAAATATCTTTTGTTTTACATTTTATAAGGGATCAATGCTTTTCCAACATGTCCATGCCTATTAGAACATCATATGAACCTAGGCGTAATATGTTTAGATCTGCCACCAAAGGCCGACTTGCTATTTATAATGGACAGTTATTGACTTTGGCCAACACACGTCTCTTTGCCCCTATTGCTAGCTATACTAACTAGAGATTTTTTAACTTGATAGTTTATAAACCACATTAATCAAATATTTTAGGACTAACATAACTTAACTAGCTCCTAGGTCAATCAAAACAGATATAATGCAATCCAAGATTTTACCTTCGAATTCCACCATAGTTGGCTGGTAATCAGCATCATGATCTTCATGGGTGGCATTGAATTTTGGAATACTCCTGGCTACTTCTCCTACTGTGGATGCCTCCTAAATTTGAGAAATGTGTTCAGTGCCCTTGGGGTTGGGACAATTCTTAATGTGAAGTGGCCCTCCACATCCCCAGCATTGTACTGGGGTTCTTGTTGTTGCTTCGACTTCAGTTCTGCCTAATTTCTCACTGGATTTGGGTTCATTGGGAAGTCTAAATATGGACTGATTTCTATGTAGATTTCTATTTATCTGTCTTCTGGGAGGTCCTTTATTGATGTTGCTCTTATTCCCTTTGTTTCCAACAAAAAATTTATTGCCCTTTTTGTCAATCCATTTCTTTCCCCTCACTTATCCTTTCTGTTTACTTTGCTGATAACATATCCAAGCCTTTCGTATGACCTTACCCAATGTTTTCGGGTTGTCGAACTCAATACGCTCTTTCATGAAAAGTGGTAAACTACAGATAAATCGTTGCACTTTTGCCTTCTCTTCTCATATGTAAGGAACATACTGAAGTAAGGAGGTAAATTTTGTAATGAACTCATCCATTGTTAACTATCCTAGTCCTAGGTCGTGAAACTCTTTTTCTTTTTCGTTGTAGAACCATTCAGGTAAATACCTTTCTTTAAAATACCTTTGAAACTTTTCCCATATTATGTTATATTCATTCATCCCTCGCACCATAGGGTGGCTTTCCCTTGCAGCTAGAAAATGCCCAAGCCAGCCTTTAAGTTGTGGTCATATTCATACAGCTGAAATTATTTATTCATACTAATAAGCCATGCTTCGGCTCCATCTTCTTGTTCACCATCAAAGAGGGGCAGTTTTATTTTCCAGAATTCTCCTTGCAGTTTTGTCCTATGCATCTTTTGTTTTTCATGATCTAAGGCATTATTTGACTTTTCCTCTTGATTTTATTCCTTTCTTTTTCTTTCCACATACTCTATCTGATATTCTTTCTCTCTCAACATGTGCCCGTGTTCTGGGCTGGGAATCGACTAACGATGATTTTTCTTATCTGACAGATTTTTCATAATCTTCTCCTGTTCCAGCATTAACCTTTCATTTCTAGCTCGCAATCATGTCATCTCGCTCTTTAATTCTTTCACAGTCTCCAATATTGTAAGATTGGTGCTACGAGGCTCTTCTCCTAATTATACCCATACTTCAGGGTTGGTCTCAGGAAAAGTTACAGGTCCTAAGCTTGTCATGTTTCTATGGGGTGCGTTATCTGTCCTTCTCATGTTAGCTGCTCTTGCTTCGTTTACTGAGTATTCACAACACTATCAGTCATTAGTTTCCCAGAGGCCTCAATTTGGTAATCTTGGCTCTGATACCACTTGTCACATCTCCATGTAATTCATAATATAAAAAAATTTAACATTCTACTATAGTTCTTTATAATAATTACCATTTCAATTACCCATTAAACATAGTAAGCTTGTTGTATAACAATTACAAACCCAAAAATTATTACAAAATACCTTTTTGCATATGTTTTCAATACATTTACAATCAAATCTGCTACTTTTCATTAATATTATAAGTAGTTTATTACAACATTATACAAATTTATTAATGTCAACTGCTCTGCCTCTGAGTTGTGGTGGGAGAAGGCCTCGACTCCCTCGTCAGTTGCCCTCCAGCTGTCCCTCTTGCCTCATTCTCCTCACTGCATCAACGATGTACAAACCATGACACAAATCCAATGGTCGATGGGTCTTCTGATAACTTCATTTGGGAAATTCGGAGGTCTTGTTTTACATTCATTATTTTACTTCTCGGCTCTTTGGCTTTTGGGCTATGATACTAAGGTTTCGATCCTGGGTGGTTTGTGCAGCGATGAGTATGGTCTAGCATCCATGAAGTCTTCTGAATAGGTGGTTCCCTGATCAGGTAATCCCTTAAACAAACTTGCTTTTCCCTTGAGTTTCTATGGTTGTCGTTTAAAGATATCTCCTGACAGGTTCTCTATAATTGAATTACAGGTTCTTTTGGTGAGGTCTTGTCATCCCAAGGAATCTCCAAGGTGGTTTCCACGGGTTTTTGATACCTACATGCTCGAGTCTTCAATGGGTTTATGGGTATGTTTATAGTCCGGTCGTGGTCTTCTAATGACTAGGTAGAGAGACAAACAGTCATGTCGTTCGATGAATCTCTAAGAAGGTTTAGATTTAAGCTGTGATATCCATTTGATACAGAGGATGTATATGTATTTATATTTTTATCTAGACAAAAGGGGCTTTTCCCTGGAAACTCACTGCTGTGGCTGTATTTAAGTTATATATAATTTTTGGTTAAAGGAAATGCCCATATCAACCGTTCAAGTGGTTGTTTTGGAAATGTTATATATAATTTTTGGTTAAAGGAAATTCCCATATCAACCGTTCAAGTGGTTGTTTTGGATTCTGGGTTTATCTAGCAAACCCTTAGGGTTAGACTAGGATGTCCCAAGTCCTATTCAACAATGCTTTTGATTTTCCTATTTTCTTTGGAGCTTCATCCAACCATAATGAATGCATTCTATGATTTTCTGATCGCTGGACTAACTTGTTGTATAATGCTATTGGATTATTATTTCAATACTTTGTTTAACTTAGTTCTTTATTCAATAATCCTCAAGCTTCAACATCTTTCTGGTTTGCTGGAGTATGATGCGTGCTGCTAGCTTCTTTTATTATTTCGTGCAATGAATCGGGATCTGTTTTACATATGTGGTCTTTTGGTGCCTTGTCTCGTTTTGGGTTATGTTATTTTTCAGGTTTCTACAATGAATGTCTCGGTTTATTAATTACAATCCACAATTTCTCTGTTTAACATTATATATATATAAATATGCTTGTCATTCTCAGAAATGTGGACTTAGGACTTGTATTCTTGCCCTGGTCCATGGGTGTATCGCGTCCTAAGGGTCCGCTTTTGGTTTCCTGGTTATTTGTCAGCACTCTCTATATTTACGGTGCTTCTTGAATTTCTTTTGGTGTTTTACAATCCAGCACTCCCACATGTTTTTAGGTTTCTTTGCTAGTAATATAAAATGTTTTACTTTGGTTTCAAAGATAACAATAGAACATGCCTCAACCCGATTTTTCATCTATATTTATTATATGATTTTAGCTCTGGCAAGGAAATAATATGTACTTCTTTCTTGTGACAAAAGTAAGCCTAGTTCCTCTCTAGTATTACTGGTTCTTGCTAAGTTTATTCTTTTATTTTAAAATATGTTTCTGACTCTGTACTTACATTCTTAAATCTATATCTTAACTAGGAATTTCTCTTTCGATAGTTTATTGAAATATTTACTCTCCTACTTTCAAGATATTATCATACAGTGTTTAAAATTCTAAGTTTTAATAACAGCATTTTCCAGAACTGAACATTTTACTCTACCAACTCATATTTAAATAAAGTTTATCCAAGTTGTCTTACTTACTTGAAAATAGTAATAAAGGAAAAATCAATTGTTGAAGTCACCTCTGTAATTTAACAGATTTCAATCCTCCCAACCATGAGACTTTTCGTCAGGTCCAAGTCTCACCTCAAGCTTGCTCACAACACCGATGTCTTCTTGCAAGGCTTCACATACAGTGCTTCAGCTATCTGGTCACCACTAGACTTAAGTCTCCCTTTGAGCTTGCTCACAAGACCAATGTCTTCTTGCAAGACTTCACATACGGTGCCTCAGCTATCTGGTCATCATCAGACTTACCTCTTTTCCCATCTGACCTCTCAGCACAGATTTTCTCCCTTTCTCCTCCTTTACTCTCAGGTTTCCTATCTATCCTCTTGAGTTATTTTCTTGGAGAATTCATAATTAGGGAGGTCGTTAAGGTTAAGCAACTCTCTATTCTAATTTTCTTAATATGAAAAGTTACAAGATTTGTTAACACTCCAAAATAATTTACTTTATAATTATCAAATTTAAATACTTAACTCAAACAATAACCATAATATCCAATTTTATTTTTACTATGGTAAAATAAAATAATTACAATTTTCTAAAACATCACAATATTGACACTATTTACATTATATTTACATTTACATTTATATTTACAATATTTACAAATTTTATTATAAAACAGAGAGGATAAACCTATAATAAATATATAATAAATAAAATGTAATTGTGATGAATATGTCGAAAACGTTGTTTGTAGGATGAGATTTTTTTCGGCACAATCACTTATGATATGAATATCATTATTATATGAATATGAAAGAAGGTGAAAATTCTGCATTACGATCACATAAGTGTGTGAATATCAAACAAAGTGATTTTAGCTTAAATGTTGAACATTAATAGGAGGACCAAGTCCACGGACCACCAAAGAAATTGGTTTCATGTGCAACTCTTAATTTCAAAATGAATGTCCTTGTATTTTAATAATTTCGCGTGATTATGAAGTTATTCATAAGCGGAAAAATGAAATGAAAAATCATATCGGATGGTATGATAGAAAAATATTATATTAGAACACGATGGTATATTGAAAGAAATCAATTGATTTCAGCCACTATAACATTAAGAGCATAACTAACCACCTGCAAGTCGGATATATTAAGTTTTTATGATTTTAGCAAGAGCAGACTCACTGTAAAGGGGAATCCATCCCTCTAGCCGCCACCACAGCAGGTCATTGTACTCAATGAGATTTGAACTTCGGTCTCCCGGGGCTTCGCCCATGTAACTTACAGTCAAACCACACATCACTATACTTATATGTGGCCCATTTACTATAAGCCTGCAATTTGCATAAAGGTTAAGTTTTTTGGGATAGATTAGGGATACCTTTCCGTTTCTGTACTTGAGTTAGAGGCCTAAGCTAGAGTTAGTTTATAAGATACCTTTGTTACTAAGTAATAGAGTAGTAAAAATAGTTCTCTACGAAATCAAAGCTATTTTGAAACTCTACTTGAAGTAGAAATTATCACCAAATTCATATGGCAGATTTCGGCTTAAAAACAGAGGGTTCTAGGTATCCCTTATCCTACGCCATAGCTTGCAGCGGGCACCCGCTGATAGTGAGCGAAAGACGAGGACATATGTAACCCAACGCTCGTTATTTTGTCACATGTTTGTGAATTGAGACAGTGAGACGTTAATATTTTCATCGCCCGGACTAAGATCATTGAGATAGTGTGACGTTCATAGATAGTGGGTAAGATATAAGTTCACATTTTCACCGCCTGGACTGAGAGTTGTTGTGTTTTTCGACCAAGCGAGGATGGTGGTTACGATGGAAAGCTGCCTATGATCAGTTTTGCGTAGTCGTAGAGCAAGTAGAATGCAGGAAAAATTATTTAAACTGTAGTTAAATTGTTGCACACAGTGGTTATCCTCTTATTATCACCATCAATCTTGTGAAGTAACGTAATCATCATCATCATTTTGTGAAGTTACATAATTTTGAAGTTTGTATGCATCTCACGAGGGGACAATTCTATTATTATTCGTGACAATTCTATTGTTATTATTGTGGGGTCATATATATTCTTTTTATTAAAATATTTAAAATATCTCTTTTAATATCAGGAAGATATATAATTTTTCTTATTTAAAAAAAAACAAATAAATTA
>APFE031628722.1:132795-209394 GCA_000404065.3 Pinus taeda
TCAAAAAACAAACTTAAATCTAAAATTTATTAGTCACCAATCAAAATACCACACCTCACCTGATTCTCTTCTTTTTCTTTTTTATTTTTAGGTGGATTTCACACATGTTACTTCATGATTAACAAGGATTATAGGTCTTAGCCACATCTCACTATATTGTGGGACGCACAATTGTGGAAGGTACGACTCTTGAGGAAAGTTAATAAGTGTGCAATGTATGTTTTTCAGGTTCGATCTCTATAGTATGTTTTCATGTGATATAAAATTTAAAATACACATCTATTTTTTGAATCATGTTACAAATGATATAATATAGAGATTAGAGAGATAGTAGAAATTAAAAACATATATTTAACATAATTAAGTACGTTGCTTTTTATACATCTAAAATTTAAAATATTGTTAGACGAGAGTGTACATAACTCACAGTGGATTCATGCTCAGAGATTTAGACAACAAAAGAAAAGAATAATTTACAGAGACAGACAAATGGAGAAACAACAAGATTACACAGTCAGAAACAACGGAATAGATAAAACAATCACTGGAGAACATAAATCACTTTGCATTACATAACAGGCTTGGGCCTTAGCTTGCCTGCTTTCTTTGGCCAAAGAAATTACAAATTTATAGAGGCAGAAGAAGGATCTAGAATCTTGTATGTGATTGAAATGGAGATTTGAAATGATCTAAAAACTAATGGTAGTGTAGAAAGATCTAGAAACTATTGGCGGTGTAGAAGAATCCAGAATCCTGCATGTGATTTAGAAACTATTGGCAGTGTAGAAGGATCTAGAATCCTGAATGAATTTGGTTTCACACTTAACATTTTCCCACTTGAAGCCAAATAAGAGTCATCAAGTCACACCGAGTCCTACCATGCCTCTACATAACTCATGTTTATTTCGTGGTAGAATCTTAGTGAGCATATCAGTAGGGTTCCTATCTGTATGGATCTTTTCTAAGGATAACTGTTCTTCCTCCAACACATGCCGGATCCAATGGTACCTTAAGTCAATGTGCTTGGTTTTTGAATGAAATGCTGGGTTTTTCGCCAAGTGAATGGCACTCTAACTATCACAATATAACACATACTTGTCCTGCTTTATTCCTATCTCTTTTAGGAATCACTACATCCATAACATCTCTTTACAAGCTTCTGTTACAGCTATGTACTCTGCTTCTGTTGTAGTGAGGGCTACTATTCTTTGTAGCCTTGAAACCCAAGATGCTGCTACACCTTCAAATGTATACAAATAACCTCTAGTGGAATTTCTGGCATCCATATCTACAGCCATATCCACATCTGTAAATCCTTCAAGCACAATCTCATCATGACCAAAACATAAACAATAATAACTAGTACCCTTGAGATACTTCAAAATCCATTTTACTGCTTGCCAATGTTGTTTGCTTGGATTGGCAAGGAACCTACTCACTACTCCCACTGAATATGCAATGTCTGGTCATGTGCATACCATGGCATACATCAAACTGCCAATTGTTGAAGCATAAGGAATCTTGCTCATTTCTTCTTTCTCTTTGTCACTACTAGGACATAATTCAGTACTCAGCTTGAAGTGGGCTGCAAGGGGTGTACCAACTGGCTTGGCATCCTTCATATTAAACCTGTCAAGCACCTTCTTGATATATTTTTCTTGTTACAACCATAACCTTTTGTTTTTCCTATCACACGTAATCTGCATGCCCAATATCTGTTGTGCTGGTCCCAAATCCTTCATTGGAAATTTTCTACCCAAATCTTTCTTCAACCTATTGATCTTATTCTTATCATGCCCAACAATCAACATGTCATCCACATATAAAAATAATATGATATAATTTCCTTGATCATACCTCTTGATATAGACACAATGGTCAACTTCCAACCTCTGAAAACCATGTTCCAACATGAATGAATCAAATTTCTTGTACCATTGTCGAGGTGACTGTTTCAACCCATAGAGACTCTTCTTCAACCTACAAACAAGGCCTTCTTTTTATTTTTCTATGAAGCCTTCTGGCTGCTCCATATAAATTTCTTCCTCCAATTCACCATGAATGAATGCATTTTTTACATCTAACTGCTCACATTCTAGGTCTAAAAAAGCAACTAGACCAAGAATGACTCTAACGGATGACATTTTAACAATAGGTGAGAAAATTTCAGTGAAGTCAATACCTTCTTTTTGGGAAAAACCTTTTACCACCAATCTTGCTTTATACCTCTCCTTTTCATCACCTTCATGCTTAATCCTATACACCCATTTGTTTTGTAGAGCCTTTCTACCTTTTGGGAGGTTTACCAACTCCCAAGTTTTATTTTCCTGTAAAGAGTTCATTTCTTCTTCCATTGCTTTCTTCCATTCTTTATTGTGCTCGACTTTACAAGCTTTTTGAAAACAATTAGGTTCACCTTCATTAGTCAACAAAATATAGTTTGAAGGAGGATACCTTTGTGAAGGTTTATGAGGCCTAGAAGATCTGTGAACCAACTATGGTGGTGCATTATTAGGTTGAATCTCCTGTAAAGGTTCTTGCAAGATTTCTTGTTGTTAATCATTTTCCACTCGTTGTTCTTCATGTTCCTGAATTTGTTGTTCATTTTCTTGTATTGGTGGTATGTTTTCTTGCTGCTCTTCAAACCTGTTAATAACATTCTTAACCTCCAACTCACCTACAGTCCTCTTGAACATTTCTAACTCATTGAATATAACATCCCTGCTTCTAATAATTTTATGTTTGACTGGATCCCATAGATGATAACCAAAATCTTCATCCGCATATCCCAAAAAAATGCATTTCATAGATTTATCACCTATCTTAGTTATATTTTCTTTGGCAATATGTACGAATGCTTCACATCCAAATATTTTCAAGTGAGAATAATTCAAATTCTTACCAGTGCAAACTTCTTCAAGGATACCACCATCCAACGCTATAGTTCGAGATATATTTATGAGGTAGCAAGTGGTCCTGACTGCTTCAACCCAAAAATTCTTCTCTAAACCAGAATTGGACAACATACTTTGCACCTTTTCCATAATGGTGTGATTCATCCTTTCTGCGACACCATTTTGTTGAGGAGTACTAGGCGCAGTCTTCTCATGGTTTATGCCAAACCTGTTACAATATTCCTTAAATGCATTTGAGCAATATTCTCCACCATTATCTGTTCTTAAACACTTCAGCAATTTGTTAGTCTCTCTTTCAACAACAACATGGGATTTTTGAAATATTCCAAACACTTCACTTTTACTTTTCATAGGATATGCCCAAACCTTCCTGGATGCATCATCTCTAAATGTTACAAAATATGATGCTGCTCCAACTGATTTGATGTTAACAGGCCCAAACACATCTGAATGTACCAATTCTAACACATTTTTCTTTCTGTCATGGCCACCTCTAAGGAATGAAACCCTTCTTTATCTACCATATATACAATGCTCACAAAGATCAAGATTGTAGGATTTCAAACCTAGTAATAAATTTTTACTAACAAGGATTTTTAAGCCCTTCTCGCTCATGTGACCCAAACACTTATGCCACAGATCTGGTGAATTTCCTTGTTTTGTGATAGCAACCAAATCAAATTTTCCTATCAGTGTCTTCAATGTGTATAATGTTCCTATCTTGGATCCTTTGGCCATGACCAATGCACCTTTTCTAATTTTCCAACCTCCTTTTCCAAAGCTTGTCGAATAGCCTTCATCATCCAGTAGTCCCATAGAGAGTAAACTCATGTGCATTTCTAGTACATGCCTGACCTGTTTCAACAATATATCTTGTCCATCTTTCATCTTGATCTGGACATCTCCCACTCCAACAATGTTGCACAAATGATTATTCCCCAAATGCACTCTACCATAATCACCAGGATTATATGAAACAAAACTATCTTTGCATGGGGTTACATGGTGAGATGCCCCAGAGTCAAGGATCCAATCAAAGCTACTACTAGATGTATATACACATGCATCCTCTACTAAAATAGTAAACAACACATCACCATCTGTGGCTACATCAGTAGTCTCACCTTCATTTGTGCTAGATGACTTGTGATTTGGACTGGATGGTCTCTGATCATTTTGTCCTTTCTTCTAGAATCCACATTTTTTCTTCATGTGCTCGGGTTTGCCATCATGAAAACAGATGATTCTGCCTCTCCTTGATTTTTATCGGCCTATCGAACTTGATCGCCCTTGCCAGCCTTGATCCATTCTCCTACCATGATCAACTAGAGTTAGAGCCTCTCCTCCCTGATTTTTCACAATTGACTTGCGTCGCAACTCCTCATTCATTAAACTATTGCTGACATCATCAAACTTCAGGGTCCCTGTAGTTGCTAAAGTGTTCGTAGCTACAATTAAATTGTCCCAACTATTTGGCACAGAACACATCAGAAAAATGGCTCTAATTTCATCATCTAAAATGATTTTAATAGAGGCAAGTTGATTAGTAATAATATTAAATGCATTCAAGTGGTCAGCAACTGAAGCACCCTTCTTCATTTTGAGATTATAAAGCTTCTTCATCAAGAACACTTTGTTTGATGTCGTGTTCTTCTCATATGGATCATGGAGCTTCTTCCATAATCCTTCTACCGTCTTTTCTCCAGACACATTGAAATAAACATTCTTTGCTAAATATTGCCAAATTGTTGCAATCGCCTTTCTATCTAGCTTATTCCACTCTTCATTTGTCATCGATGAGGGTTTCTTTGGTGTGCCCTTAATCGGCAAACACTGATCCTTTAAAATCAGTATATCTTGCATCTGTGATTTCCATGGGGAAAAATTAGCCCCACTCAACTTCTCCATATCTGTAACTGTTGTCCCAATTTTCAATCAAATTCACACAAAAGACTCCACTTAAAAATAAAAATTTAATTATTACTCTTTAAAATTTAGTTATAATGACCTTCTTCCATTTAAAATACCCTTTTCAAAATTCCCACTCCTTTTTAAAATATACTTTTCAAAATTCCGACATATAATTATATATGTTTCATAATAAATATAAAAACATATATAATGTTTTAACCTTTTCACATTTCACACATACATATGTTGGTTTGAGGAAAAATCTTGACGTATACATGCAAGCTTCATGTAAAAAAAACTTACAAACACCACGTTTCAACTCCAAACTCCACGGATCTCCACGTTTCAACATAGATCCACAACCTTGTTTTTCTTGCAACCACTGTCTTTTAGTTCCAACATTCCTCAGCTATTTCCTAGACAGATCCTTTAACAACTCTAGGGGTAACAACCAATGTTTTAACAAACGATGCCAGAGTAAGGTGATGGCACTAAGCGGCTTGCACAGTGGATATTCGACCCTAGCTCTGATACCAGTTGTTAGACCAAAGCGTACATAACTCATAGTGGATTCATACTTAGAGACTTAGATGGCAAAAGCAGAGAATAATTCACAGAGACAAACAAGTAGAGAAACAACAAGAATACTCAATCAAAAACAGTGGAATAGTTAGAACAATCACTAGAGAACAGAAATCATTTTGCATTACATAACATGCTTGGTCCTTGCCTTGCCTGCTTTCCTAGGCTAGAGAAATTACAAATTTATAGAGGCAAAAGAAAGATCTAGAATCCTGTATGTGATTCAGATGAAGATCTGGAATGATCTAGAAACTAATGGCAGTGTAGAAAGATCCAGAAGCTATTGGCGGTGTAGAAGAATCCAGAACTCTGCATGTATTCTAGAAACTATTGGCGGTGTAAAAGGATCTAGAATCCTGCATGTGATTCTAAAAACTATTGGCGGTGTAGAAGGATCTAGAATCCTACATGAATTTGGCTTCACACTTAACAAATACACATCTAATTTTTAAATCAAATTAGAAATGATATAATTTAGACATTCGAAATAGTAAAAATAAAAAAAACATAAATTTAACCTAATTAAATATGTTGCTTTTTATACATCTGTTTAATTATTTTTATGTAAATAAAAATTATGGTAGCTTTTAAATTCAACCCAATTTCATATATTTTGTTGTTGAATTGGCCATTAAGATAAGTACACAATATAACTAAGATAAAGAATTAACGTAGATCTATCCATAGATATTAAAATTTTATGTAATTTTTTCCAAAATTCGTAAATACTAAAATGTGCTGATAACAATAAAAGGACTAAAAAGTGAAGCATCATTATAGATCATAATAAAAGACATAAAAGGTAGAGGGAAAATGTTATATATAAGAATGGAATATAAGACGCTAAATACATATAGAGATAAAGATTTAAAATAAAAATCTAAGTTGAATTAACGTTATCTCAAGAGTCTCTCAAATATATAAAATATACGACAAGAACAGGATAACGAGAACCATCACATAAATATAATAATTATTTTTTCATAGTATTAAACACATTAAGGATGGCATACATATATTACATTTTACAAATTACTAGAGTTAAGTCCATGTGGTACCAGCTTTGTGAACGGAATAAGTTGGTTTATACATGACCAACAGTTCTTCGTTGCGCTGTGCTGCCAAGGAAGGACCGACCCAAAAAAAACCATTTGTGTCATAATAATAAAGCTAACACATGAAGTCAATAAAACAATTATTCTTCGAAATAATAAAAACGATTTTGTATGTTTAGTAAATATAAGAAGAAGGTTATAGTATAAGTTCAAATACTTTGAACTAATATCAAGAGAAAACTTAGAAGTATATATATGAGTATCATTATTATCAAAATTTTAACCAATTATTTTATTAACATTAGATATCAACTAAAATAGTTAGAAAGGAGATTGATAAGATTGATGGAGATTAGGCTTCCTCTGTTGCTACTTTTTCTGATTTAGGATATTTCTTACCTATGGGCATGCACTGAGAAGATGACTTGTTTGTAAACATCCTCGACATTGGAAAGTTGTGTTTTCGTAATCCAATGATTGTTGCCACTGTGTGTTGTTGAAATTCAGTATTATACTTTTTGGTAGTCCCTGGCTGAGATCTACTTTGACACATATTTTGGCGAAGGTAAAAATTCCCTTTGTCAGTGTGTTATCATCAATCTTTAGAAATTTCGCCAAGGTGTTCCCTATGGCTATTAAGACCTTGTGATGCCAGAAGTGTAATGGGAGGTTTTGCAACCTAACCCAAACTGGTATCTTTAATACCACCATTGTGTTGGAGTCGAAATCTGGAAACCATGGAGTGATGTAGAGCCTTGCATTGCCCCAGAACCATGGCCCCTTATTAAGGATGAGTTTCTTTTCTTGTTTTGTGTTGAATATTACTATAAAGAACCCCTTAGGGCATAAGTAGATTTCATAGTTTGGTGTCTAGGCGGTATGGATCCAATAGTGCAGATCACTTGATTTGGGCCAGTAACTATTGAATCTACAAATGACAGAGTGAGAAAATAGATCTGAGTATAAATCATTTACCTCAGGCATTTCAATTGTGAGAGTAGGATTCTCAGATTTTTGTTCGACTATGTAGAGCCCAAGAAGAATAAGGTTGGTTGTTGATTTGACTTGCGTTTTCCCTTTACCCTTCACCACATCCTTGAAGGAACCTGTGTTCTTGGAGCTTGTATTCTTTGAGCTAGTTCTAGAGCATCCTCCTCGCAGCTGAAGGTTAATGATGATGGTTGAATTTGTGGTTATACTGTATTCCTGGAGAGTGTAGTGATCTTGTAAGTTGCGCCCCTTGTAGATCAGATTCTACCCTTGTTCTGGGATGCCGAGAAGGTTCTGAATTTTGTTCCATAGGTCCAGGATACTGTTGCCCCACCATAACCTCACACAATAACTTTTACCTTCTATAGATTTTAAGAGGATCTGTGTGAAGTCTGCCTCTCCGGGATTTGTGCCCATCTAAGGCTGTCGCTAATCTATTCCTTGGGTTACAAGTATCCTGTGCCCACAAATCTAGGTTTCTTGAAGGCTTCTTATCCTTTCGAGCATCTGTTCTGATGGTTCTATGGCGGATCTGAGTGTCTGACCTCCTTCCATGGTCAAGATGCCCGATCCAGCTCTATACATCAACCCTGCAGATGCATCTTGTACTAGATCTGGTATATAGGGAGGATAAATAAAGAATGGAATTTCCCTTACTACAAATATGTTGCCTTGAGGTCTAGTTGCTTCAGCTTTGTCCATGATCAGTTTTGTCTCCTGCCTCACGTCTGCCCCAGGGGTCTAGAAACTCCGATCTGGGTTGTGCTCCTGGCTGATCTCCTTCACGTCTGTAGTCCTGTGCATGCAGGTGGCAGAGACGATTTTTCCAAGGTTCATGGGGTGCGCGGCTTTGGGGCTGATCCGGATGAACCCAACAGTAATGAACTCGCCTTGCCCATGGCCAGATCGGGCGTCGTAGCCATCAGATGGCAGAACCTTGCCCTAGACAGGTTGTGTACAGTCAATCATACTATGCCAAGGGTTTTCTTGGGTCCCGAGGTCCTTTGTTGGGGCTCTCTAGAGGATCCATTTGTTCAGGGTCGTGCCTATGGGATCCGTTAAGGAGGCACTGATTGTACCTGCGCCTGTGTACCCCTTCCTCGTGCCGCTTCAAACCAGGGTTTCCACCATCGCAGTCTCCTACAAGGGCTATACTATATCATCCTTTTTGTAGTTGTTGTCCCATAGAAATAAATAAGTGTTCATATGTTTTAAACAATTGTAGCTATCACATAAAATATTGTAATATACATGCAATATAAATTAATACATACTATTATTTGAAAATTAAGAAGAATGACTAAGCAAACTCACATCTTTTTTCTTTCATCATGAAATTCATCATTCTTTATATGTAGAATGTATTTCAATCCTACCTTTCTTGCTAGCATGATGACAACACAAATTGTGCCAATTGGATATACGTCATTATTATATGAAAATTATCTAGTTGTTGTGTCTGACTCATGCAAATTGCATCCATTTCCCACTTAAACATGATGGACTAGATTTATTTCCTCATAAATCAAGACGGTGGATCAGTGTTAAACATCCTTTTTTGATCCATAGATCTTTGTGACTCTTCCTTGTTTTACAACTCCACATCATTCCCAAAATTATTAGTCCTCAGTACTTAGGTGCTAACAACGTTAAGCCATAAGACCAATGGCTATGACTGAGTGAGGAATGAAAAGGTGTTTTCCATATTTAATACTAGGTTTTTGGAATTTTCATGTGTATTTCACTTCATCTATAGATGTTCCCACTTGGATATAAGGTGGTGGCGATGACCTCTACAACAATCAATGTTCCTCCTTTACCCCATTCCAAGAACTTAAAAAATAGGTTATTAGAATCTTAACAGTTTACACATCTCATACGTCTACAACTGTAAGCCTTCCTATGCTCTCGATTATAGGGAAGACTTCAGTTGATAGGGATTTTTCTTGTTTGTTGAGTTTTCTAGTTGACGAGACTGCCTACCGCTCATTGGAAATGTTATGCAACCAACTCACAAAATGAAAGTAGAAATAGTTCAACGACTACAAAATAAGCGTCTTCGAGGAGGCAACCTCCTTTATGTTACACAAATGAACAATTCTTAGATGATACAAATGATAAGACCTCATTTCTATATATAGGAGTCTAATATGTCACAATATAATCAGAGCCTACATAACAATAATATTGTAAGGAAACAACAATAACAATAGTGGGCTTCTATGGGGCACAATAAGAACAATATGGGGACTAAATGGGCACAAAAATATAATAAGGGGGTTGCACTAATAACAATCGGCAGCTACACTAGTAGTATAGGGACCTAACATGCTCCTCTCGTTCAAAAAAAGTGTTGTCCTAAATGCTTGAGTAGTTTTGGATTCTCTGTATAAAATTCTCATCCTCCCATGTGGAATATTCAATGGGTAAGTTTTTCCACTTGATGAGATACTCTTAAATTGATTGATTTCATAGTTGTGGAGTTTTTGTTATATGTCTACTTCAAGTTCTAATATGATTTTTCCTTCCTCGTCGAGTTCCGGCAATATTGTTTAAACTGGGAGCTTGTCACCTATAGCCTTCTTTAAGCATGAAACATGGAAAATTGGGTGGACTTAATAAGATGCAGAAAGATCTGATTTGTATGCCATTATACCAATATTTTGCAAACCTTGTAAGGACCATAGTAGTTTGGTGATAATTTATTATCCTTCTTAGCTTTCTTGATGGAAATTTGTTTGTATGGTTGTAGTCGTAAAAATACCTAGTCACCTACATCAAAACTTCTTTTGTTGCGATGTTGATATGCATGTTGTTTCATTTGATTTTGTGTCAAAGTGAGCTTATCCTTTAAGAGTTGGATAACTTGTTGTTGATGCTTGATGTGATATTCCACTTCTTGAACCTTAGAATTTTCTCTTAAAGATGATGTGAAGGATGGTGGATGATATCCATAAAGTGTCATACATGGGGTCATTTTTGTTGAAGCGTTATACCACCATTCAACCAAAGGTAACCACTTGACCCATTGTGTTTGTTTATCAAATATGAAGCAATGCAAATATCCTTCCAAACATTTGTTCACTATCTTTGTTTGTCCATCTATCTTGAGAGTTTGAGGAGTGGTAATTCCCACAAATGCATTACAAGATATGGTCGGATTCATTTATTCTTTCTCTTGACAATCTATGTATAATGATTTCTTCTCAACACATTTATCACCTTTAGTTTATTTGTTATCACAACTGTAACAAAGCCCTTTTGCTCTTTTTTCTTCTAATTGTTGTAGTGTCAACCTTGTATGTTGTGGAAGGCTAGGAGCAACAACCTTGAGTGCTAGGATTCCTTGTTGCCATATTTTTGCTTTCAATTTTTCTTGTCAACTTTAATGCGTTCTCTAATGAACTAGATTCCCAAAGACGAACCTCATGTTGGATGTTATCCTTTAAAGTCCCTATGAAGACGTCAATCCTATGCTCCTCTAGAATATCATTTACCCTTATATTAATTTTTTGGAAATCCTCAATGTGCTCTACCATTGAACCATTTTGTTTGAGATTTATCAAATGGCTAAAGAAGGTGTTTCTCTTTGTATCCTCATAATGTGCTATCATTTCTTCCATAAAAATGGAGCAAGTGACAATTTGTTTACAAGAGAAAAGCCATCGATACCATACAAACTGATTGGGTTCTAAATATAAAGTTGCAATACGTACCTTTTGTGTGTTTTGTACATTATGCAGAATCTCAAAATATTGCTCCGTATGTAGTATCCATGTTATGAGATCCTTTCCATAAAACTTCCTCATATCGATATTTGGAATATGGTGGGTCATCAATCCAACGTTATGTTCTATGAAATCATGATTAACATTTCTTTTGTTCTCATCATGAGTTTCCTCTACTACCATTTTACCATTAGGAAGCCTTTCTTCTAGCGACTTTGTCCCACCTTCCTTCAAACCTTCCATGTCTTTCTTCAAATATTGCATGTTTCAAATAAATTTTTATTCTATACCATTCATCTTATTGATCATAGCTTCGATATATTCTATTACTTTTTGTGATAGTGAATTTTGTTGCACTTGGTCTCATAATGTTGATATATCATGTTGCATTTCTTCCTCTTATTCATGTGTTATGGTAGAGCTTTCGAGCAGCTTACTAGGTGTTTATATTTTCTTGCTTCGAGTCATTTTGAAATGAAATAATGATATGTATCATTAATTATTCCGTTTAAATCACTACAAACTGATTTTTCAAACAAAAGTTATGCAATTTTTTAAAAACTACACACCTTTGTTTTTCACTTTGTAGGAGCTTGATATTGAATCTATTGTATCTTTGTAATTTCGTATCTCCAAGGTTTGAATTTTTTTTCCTTTGGTAGTAGTATGAGTCTTCTTTGCAACTCGACAAGTCTTATCGAGATTGGATTCGTCAAAAGATAGTTATTCCCAATCTCCCATGTGGCCTAATTATAGATTGGTTCCATAGAGCGAACTTGTACGACGTGCCATGTGTCAATATTTCGACCTTTGGCCCTGAAAATGATACCCAAGAAACTAAATTCCATCCTATTTCTGTCACCTTTTACGAAATTTGAATCTGATGCTCAAAGAGAAATTTATGACAATTTTACCAAGGTAACCTGTTTGACATGGAATTCGAGAGCCTGCAAAAAACCCTAACTTGCTTAGATCATATCTTCGAAATTGTAGCGAGACAAGATCTGAAATTTGGACACGAGGTTCATCAAGATTTCTTTCATGATGCCCTATTTGCAGCAGCAAAACCCTAGAATCCAAATCTCTAATACCAAATGTTATGCAACCAGCTCACAAAATAGAAGTAGAAATGGATAAACGACTACAAAATAAGCCTCTTCGAGGGGGAAACTTCATTTACATTACACAAATTAACAATTCTTGGATGATACAAATGAAAAGAACTCATTTCTACATATAGAAGTCTAAGGGGTCACAATATAATCAAAGCCTACATAACAATAATATTGTAAGGGCACAACAATAACAATAGTGGGCTTCTATGGTGCATAATAATAACAATACGGGGACTAAATGGGAACAAAAATATAATAAGTGGGTTGCACTAATAACAATAAGGGGCTACACTAGTAGTATAGGGACCTAGCAAGAAAACTTTTTAATTTTCAAAAATCCAACATTTGGTAATGGAAATGATAAACCACAATTGTTATGACTAGTTGTTTTTTGTTCAAGAGCATGTCAGATGATGGGACTGCCTCACCATTTATTGACGTGTTCTAAAAACTCTTTTATTATTACTTGGTCAGGTGATGATGATACACAGGATGACACTTAATGGCAATATATTTTTTTAGGCTCATGAGTTAACATATTGCACAATGGTCTTGGTGGTAGAGTGCATGGAGGTCTCAATAGTGGAGAACTCAGTGGTAAAGAGTTATATGGGGACAAAGATGGGGAAATTTTATCTATTAATTAACAGATCCTCTATAGGGCCTAGCTATTTTCCACTAATTTCCAACATTATAATGTCTTCATCTCTGTCATGGGAAAAACTGTGGATTTCAACATTGTTCACTGAGACTATGCTCCAACTTTATTCCTCCCTGGTTGACAAGGGTTTCTATGAAAAATTAGTTCATTGGTTGATCTGAAATAATTAATCCTTTGTTTTTATTCCATTCATTGATTCCTTGTGACATACTCCCAAATACACTGCTAACAACATCGACCACCACGAGGTCAACATTGATCCTCCAATCATGACCACTCAAATGCATTCACACTTCTAATTCTGATGTATTTAATTATAGATGTCTCATGCAAGACTCTAGTTATTCATTCATAACTCATTATAGAAATCCTTAACATAAGAAATTATGCAACACATTAACACGTATTAACTCAAAACCCTAGAGGTCAAGCACATGTAGGATGGAAAATATTTACACAATATTCATTCACACAACTTTACAATATGACCCAATCATACTTAGATTATGGGATTTCTCCATCCCAACAACCCTTTATGCCCATAGCCTTACAAATATTTTACAGAAATAGGTATGATATCAGAATTCATTTCAAATCTTGAAGTAGCTCCTAATATCTCTTTTAACTCATCCCTAAAATCTATCAAACCTTAGAAATAATCTAACTCCTCAAGAAATCTCTCCACATAATCCATTACAAAGATGAGGAAATTATTCCTCAATTCCTAGATAAATCTTTAAATTATTATTTAGACTAGAAGACCAATATGTTATCTTTAATTGCATTAATTTAATTAAATTGAATTAAGGGATCCCGCTCCATTTACTAAATGTGGAAAAACCTCCTAGTTCTTTTTTACTTGTAGAAATGGTTCCACATTAGACTCCAAGGTAAAAACTAATCTATGGCCTACTGGCCATGAGTCTTCTTACTTCCATCTTGTTATTTGATATTTTTCAATTATAGGTGCACCTAATGCAATTTCTTCTCCTCTTATATCCCAAACTCTAGTTTTTTGCCTTTTACTTGCCTTACTATCTTGAATATATTCATCAACCTTTGTTCTTGTGCTAAAATTCCTCATTGATTGTGTTCTCTGTGCCTCTTGTTGTTGAAAATGCAACAACAAAATCCTAATTTAATTTTGTCCTTGAATTAAATTTGGAATAAAATTGTAATTCCACATCTCATGAAAACTTGTATTAGTTAACTAAGTTAATTTGACTTAGTTGGCTTAGTTAATTTGAGTTGAGGGTCTAACTAGAGTCATGTAGAGTGTCTCCTACATCACAGTAGCTCTAGTTGAGTTTATTTTAAGTTGTAATTAATTAATTCAATCTAACTGAGTTAAAGTCAGTTAAACTAGTTCCAATTGTTGGAGGAACTAGTGGGAGGTCTAGTAGCGCGATGCTGCCAGCAGTGGAGTGTGGTGCTGCCGACAGTGATCAACTAGTAAACTAAAGATTCACTCACAATTAACTGATGCATGTCATATCTGAGAAAGACCCAGTTGAGATTGGATTTTAGGGAGAGTGTACTATCAGTTCTATGATCATTCAAATTGTACAGGTGGTGCATGCAATCAGAGGAAGGCCTACGAGGATTGTGCAATTCATATTGAGGAATTTCCCTAATTAATAGGGGGCTAATTCATTGAGGAAAACGCAAGGAAATAGGGACTTGGGAAAGTAGGAAATTGGTTAAGTATTGGCCTGGACTTGTCTAGGAAGTTGTGATACAGATAGAGATAGTGCAGAGGTTGCTAATGATTGAGAAAAGCATTGCAATCTTCTCATATTTTCCGACTAATGCAATATACAGATAGTAGGGGTTTTTAGCTATGGATTTCCCCATGAAATCATTATGTAATGCATTGATTTGATTCTTTCTCTTGTATGCTTTGTGATTTCACGATCGTTTAATTATTTCTGCTGATGAGTAGAGTAGATTCAAGTCTATTGTTTTAACGTATTACAATTAGAAGTTTGAATATACAAGTAATTTCTACATGGTATTAGAGCCAAAATCATTCTAGAAGAGGAGAATACGGTTTTGTCTTTGCAAGTGAAATTGAATTTTTAGTATCATACTTCAGAGCCAACATGATGTCGTTCTATAGATTGAGACTAGAATATACCCTTGAGGGTAGTTTCAACTATATTTCTTGGAAGGAAAGGATAGAGGAATTGTTGGAAGACAACAGGCTTAACAAATTCATAGATAAATATATTTCAAAGCCTCTAGTAACTAATGCTCAAGATCTCACAGAGTGGAGAAAATGTGTCGCAAAGGCGAGATGGATTATCCTAGAAGGAGTTCAAGATCATATTATCTCGAACCTCCATGGTAAGGAAACTCGATATGTGATGTGGAAGGACTTGACAAACCTGTTTCAAAACAAAAGTGACCACATGAAGCTGGAACAAAAGGACAAGCTCAGACAAATAAAGATAGAGAAGGATGACACAATACCAAAGTACTTAACCAAGTTCACCAAATGTTGGGATGAGGTTGTAAGTGTTAGTGTTACGACTGGTGAAGATGACCTCATCAACCTAGCACTTCTAGGCCTTCCCAAGAGTTGGCATAACTACTAGGACTCAGTCAATAGGAGGGAGAAACTACTAGAGTGGGAGCGTTTGTGGTTCGACTTGGTGCAAGAAGAAATTCGGCAGAACACCATAGATGGATCCTCATCCAAGCATGACGATGAGGAGAAATGTGCCTTATATGGAAAGATGAAGAAAGGGAATGGGAATTCAACCCATTCCAAATCAGATTCCAGTTAGGGAAACAAGAATAAGCACATGTCAAAGATTAAATGTTTTCACTGTCATGAGTTGGGACACTATGCCACAAAGTGTTCACATAAGAAGGCTGACAAGATGCCCTTAGGAAGAGTGGAAGGTGAAGCGCTCACTTCACAAATCGAGCTAGATTTCACCCTCATTTCTTGCATAGTGACATTGGTGATGGGTAGTGTGTGGTATCTGGATAGTGGAGTCTCATTCCATATGACTGGAAGCAAAAAGTTCTTAATTAACTTGGAGGAGAAGGACCTCCTAATGCACATTGAATTGGGATATGATAGGAGGTATAGTGTGACCGACATCAGTAATTTTACCTTTCAGAGGGAGTCTGGTTCTCCTCTCACATTAAAAGATGTCATGTATGTTCCAGGTTTGAGAAGAATTTGGGTTCAGTTGCCTTGTTGGAGGAGCATGGCTACGATGTGATATTTAGCAAGGGAAAGGATTTCCTTCATCACATAGCCTCAAGACAAGTGAATCAGATCGGGGTTTGGGTGAAGAACCTCTAAAAATTGGATGTAGAAGATTGTGTTTCTTTTAGAAAAAAATAATAGGGTCTAAAGCCGAGACATCGATGAGTTGTGGCATAGAATATTGGGTCACTTGCACCATGGAATTTTGAAGATCATGCAAAAAATTTCTACAAGACTTCCCAAGGGTACACTAGAGCATAGAGACGCATGCAAAGGGTGCACATTGGGGAAGTATACCAAAGATAACTTTCATGAAAAAGATAGTTGAGCGCAAGTGATCCTTGAAAGAGTTCACCTAGATGTGTGTGGACCATTCTTGACAACCTCCATGGCCAAGCACAAGTATTATGTAATATTTGTAGATGATTTTTCTCATAAGTGCTGGATTTTATTAATGCAGAAGAAATATTAGACGTTCGCTAAATTTGGTGAATTTAAAGTACTTATGGAGAAAGACACTGGTAGGAAAGATAAAGCTCTCAGGAGTGATAACAGTGGAGAATATATGTCAAATGAGTTCAATCAATTTTGTTCATGAGAAGGCATTCGATGGGAGTTAATAGCACCCCATAATCCACAACAAAATAGGGTGGTTGAATGGAAGAATATAAGTATTATGGGAGATTCAAAAGTAATGTTACATGATCATGGCCTACTATTGCACTTGTGGGTTGAAGCATGCAACAGAGTTGTTTATGTGCATAACATAAGTCCTCATCAAATTCTCAGGATGAGTACACCAAAAAAAAGGTTTTTTTCAGGTAAGAAACCAGATGTGGCACACTTCAGGATCTTTGGTTCATCATTCTACTTTCATGTTACCAAGGATGCAAGCAAAAAGCTAGAACCAACAACTGAGTTGGGAATATTTGTGGGGTACACTGATACACCTCACAACTATTAGGTATAACTTCCATTTCACAGGATGAAAGTGGTTTGTAGAGATTTTAAGTTTGATGAAGAGAAAGCCATGTTATGTTCCCTTGATATGGAGCTTCGTTTTCATGGAGGAGAGGATATTTTAGCTCCAAATGAAGAACCTCAAGATGATGTGGAGTAGCCACATGCAAAGGAGAAGAGAGTGGAAGCACCCACTCATGCAAAGACTCCAAGAGATGTAAGGAAGTGCACCAGAGAGGCTAACATATTGATGCAATATGATAAAGAGAATGTGGGAGCACCCACATCACAGTGTAGGTAGAGGAGGTCACCAAATCAGTACATTAGCTACATGGCTTTGATGAGTGAGAGTGTAGAGGTTGAGCCATCCTAATTCAAGGAAGTAGTGTGGAAACCAGTCTAGGTTGATGCCATGGTTGAGTAGTATGACTCCATTATTAGAAACAATATTTGGGAATTGACCCAAAGACTAGCAAACAAGTTAGTGGTGAGTTCCAGATGCCTTTACAAGGTAAAGCAAGCACCAAATGGGAGTGTGGAGAAATAAAAGGAAAAATTTATGGCCAGAGGGTTCTCTCAATTGGTGGGAATTTATTACGAGGATACCTTTGCCCCAGTAGCAAGGCACTCTTTAATCATATATATTCTAGCAATTTCAATGTAGATGGGATGGAAGATACATTATATGGATGTGAAGACAACATTCCTGAACGATGTGGTTGAGGAAGAGGTGTACATTGAGTAGATGAAAGGATTTGAGACCTTCAACAGAAAGTTGCATGTGTGCAGACTCAAGTGAGCATTGTATGGAATGAAACAAGCACCCTGTGCTTGGTACACCAAGATTGATAGTTGTTTCACCAGGTTGGGCTTCATTAAAAGTGAAGTATATGTGAAACTTTACCATATTGCAGTTGAAGGTAAAAATTCTAACAGGTGATGATAAGTTGATAAAATATTGCAAAAGAGGATCTTGCAAGAGAATTCGAGATGAAGGACCCGGGCATCATGCATTATTTCCTTGATATGGAAGTATGGCAAGAAGATGAGGAATTGTTTGTCTCTCATGGAAAGTATGCCAACGAGATATTGAAGAAGTTCCACATGGAGAGAAGAAAACCCATGGAGACTTCTCTAGTAGGGAATTGGGGGAAGGAAGAAGCTACTTTAGGTGAAGTAGTGGAGGCTACTATTTACAGGAAGCTTGTGGGTTCAGTTATGCATTTGGTGAACACATGGCCGAACATATGTTTTGCAGTTAACCAGCATAGTCAAGCCATGGTTAAGCTAGCCAAAATCTATTGGAAGGAAGCTAAACATGTGTTAAGATACCTCAAAGGCACCACTTAGTTTGGTCTTTAGTACATACAGACAGAGCGAGTGAAGCTTCAAGGCTTAAAAAAATTAGATTGGGCAAGGAGCCCATTCGAAAGGAAGATCACATCAAGGGGAATCTTCAGTATTGAGTCAACAATAGTTTCTTTATACAACAGGAAGCAGAGATCAGTTGCACTCAGTTCAACAGAAGAAGAGTACATGGTTGCTAGTCAAGTAGCATGTAAGGCTATGTGGATCAGGAAGATCCTTGTTGGGTTATTCAATCATTACATGGATCCAACAGTGATTTACTTTGACAACCAAAGTTGTATCAAACTCTCTAAGAATCTAGTTTTTCATGATCAGTCCAAGCATATCGACATCTGGTATCACCATCTACGAGATTGCATGCATAGGAGAATCATATTTCTAGATTACATTCCTATAGAGGAACAAGATGCATATATTTTAACAAAGGCATTGTCAAGATTCGAATTTGAGTTTCAAAGAGGCGGGATCGAGGTAGTAGATAATCCCTCTCTTGTTGAGAGGGAGTGTCGAAAATGCAACAAGAAAATCCTAATTTAGTTTTGTCCTTGAATTAAATTGGGAATAAAATTGTAATTCCACATCTCATGACAACTTGTATTACTTAACTAAGTTAATTTGACAGAGTTGGCTTGGTTAATTCGAGTTGAGGGTCTAACTAGAGTCATGTAGAGTGTCTCCTACATTATAGGAGCCCTAGTTGAGTTTATTTTGAGTTGTAATTAATTAATCAGTCTAACTAAGTTAAAGTTAGTTAAATTATCCCGGATGCGGGTGATTAATTGCACTAGTACAACGCAGCTAATCCGGGCTGGCAAGTGGCGTGGCCACATGGCCACCCACGCTTCCACCTAGAAGCCCATCGCCATAATTAATGGTGTTTTAATGCTGTGTGAAAGCCAAAAAAATTTAATGTTGTGTGAAGGCCGAGGATACCTCACACTGATCCATAAGATGGCAATTTCGGATCACCTTCCCCCCGTCCTGCCTCCTTTGGCCTGTAACTACCTCCCCGCTACTGCAGAGCCGAGCTCTCGCATGACTACGGGGAGAAGGTACCAGATCCTCTGTTGCATTGAAATGGTCGAAGGTGCCCACTTCTCGCATACCCTGATTTTCTGTCTCAGAATTGCAGTTTTGGCCCTGAATTCTGCTTTTGATAATCAAATTCCCCATTCTCCTGCCTCCACTAGCCATTCCATCCCTCATCCTGCTCCTCCAAGCACCCGTCGAACCAATTTCAACTAGACCACTATGCCTTGTTTGCGGCACAGGATGAGATGTAGAAGGGGTAGCAACAGAGGCAGAGCACCTCGACCTCCCTCGCTGTCCCTCTCTATTTCCATTCCTGCGGATTCCTCCTCGCGCTCATTAGCTACTCACTTCAGGGGTTGGTATCCAAGCAAATGCAAAACTCTTCCCCATTTTTAATGAAAAATAGTTATGTTTTTTCCCTGTGGAAATAAATATATTTATATGTATAGATGAGTTAACGTCATAAGAATAAATTAAAAAATAAATAAATTTTATTTTTTTAATAATTTTTTTCTTAAACTTAATTTATTATTTTTTATATCATTTAATTTTTTAAAATAAACTAAAACATTTAAAAACAAAAATGTCGTAATCAAAATTTTTAATAATCCATTAAAATTATAATCTCAATTAAAAATTTACTAAATTTAACTCAAAACATTAATGAAAAAATGATCTAATTTATTTATATTTTTACTTTAAGCTCCAAATAAAAATGGCACTTATTATAGGATTATATAAGTTGTACTAAGTTTCATTCAACGATTTAATTTAAAATGTATTTAAGATGAGTATCAATTCAGATAGCCTTCACAATCTACATGTCTATTTGTGATCACTGATGTCAAACAAAACATCAAAGTCAATGTTGTGATCAATCAAATGACTCTTTACTTTCCCAAGATTGCGGGTGGGGCCAAAACCCTGAGAAACGTAATTCCACGGTGAATAGAACTTTATTCTGAAACTCTGGTAATGATCAAAACTATTACCAAATTCATGTCGTCAAACCCTAAGCGTTTTGAATGCGCCTTATCTCACGGCATAGCTGAGGCCCCGCCAATGAGCGTGAGTGAAGGAGATTGGCCAATATTAAAATGAGTCTAAACAAAACCTGTTTCAAGCAAAGATGGTACAATCACTATTCCCAAAAACTCGCACTTTGACCAGCGACGCTTCTCACATATATTTGTGCAAGTTTCCAGATTCCTCTCGCATATCAGCGAAACAAAACGCTCCTTTGACGACCGGAAAACGTTGCGCTCCATTCGGGAGACGACCCTGACCTTACCTTTGAACGGTTCCGCGGCTATTTCGCCAAAACAAAACAATCCACGGCTTCACGAATGTTTAACTACCTCTCGCAAGCAAATGTCAAACACTAAATGGATATTCTAACTTTGCCTTCACGCAATACTCCGTGCAATGTAAAGTGCCAAACAAATTTCAATCCATTACATTATAAAAGTGACGTGCCTCCCCTACTCTGCCTTATTTTCAAACCAGCCGATGCTAGCAAATTTGTCCATCCGAAGTTATCTCCAACCCACTCCTTTCCTACACCTGCAGTCACGTCTCATTTGATTCCAAGCGAACTTGAGAAATTAGGTGTAGCAAGCAATGATGGATGCCCTCCTTCGAAATTACCAATTGCAAGAAGAAGTTCTCGGCAGAGGAAAATTCGGAGTCATTCGGAGATGTTCCAACAAGCGCAGTGGGCAACAGGCCGCTTGCAAGACCATCAGAAAATCAGATTTCCTGCAGGATTCCATCGACAGAGAATGCCTCAACAATGAAATCAAGATCATGCAGTATCTCTCAGGTCACCCTGCAGTGATTGCCCTTCACGAGGCTTATGAGGATGGTCAGTATCTCTATCTGGTAATGGAGATGTGCTCAGGCGGAGATCTGTTCGACAGAATCGTTAGCAACAAGAATAGAGTACCATTTTCCGAAAACGAGGCCGCCACCATCCTGCAGAAGCTCATGGAGGCCATCAGTTACTGCCACTCCATGGGAATTGCCCACCGAGATATAAAACCTGATAACATCCTCTTTGTTGATAATTCAAGTTCCCTCGCCCAAATCAAGCTTGCAGATTTTGGACAGGCCTCCTCTTTCTCTCCAGGTACGCTTATTATGCTTGCCCCTTTTCCCTGTCATACAAATCTATGAAATTTTTGGGTATGCATCAATGGATCCTATGGTTAAAATTCTGATATTAATGTATGCAGGGCAAGGATCTATGCAAGGAATTGTGGGCACTCCGTATTACGTAGCACCGGAGGTGTTGGAAGGGAAGGAGTACGGTGAGAAAGTGGATGTGTGGAGCGCAGGGGTGATCCTGTACATAATTCTGAGTGGAGCTGCCCCTTTTGTGGGAGACACGCCGCAGGAGATATTTGAGGCAGTCCTTCGTAGGCGCCTTCGTTTCCCCAGTGATCCGTGGCTGTCGATATCTCACTCTGCCAAGGACTTGATACGCAGTATGCTCTGCAAAGATGTCACCAGGAGATTCAGCGCACAGCAAGTCCTGGGTACCTAGGTCCCTTCATCTCTAATTCTCTTTACTTGTTGAGCTTCGGCCTTCCTTAAATTTCTGAAAAAATAATAGAAATCGTGGAATACAAATGTAAAATTAGCTGTTTATGAGAGGTGGAGTAATGCTGAATGTTCGGTGAACAATGGTTGCAGAACATGGTTGGATCTCCTCTCATGCTCACGCCAATCACTCCTCCGATTGACCAATCTACACTATGCGGCATCCACATCGTCACTAATTACAGCAAAATTTTCTGTTTCGGCACATGTTTATATGTATATATACTTATACGCGTAAATATATAGTGGAGAAGATACAAATTAACATTTTGACCGACCGCCGGTACTAAGAGTTGAGCTGGTTTCCGACCTAGCAAGGGCGGTGTTATGAAGGTTAATAGAGGTGACATTTATGCAGTTTTCTGGGTAGAGTTGTAAGTGGAGCGCGGTATCCTTCAGGGGACGCGATATTTTAAAATCAATAACCCATATTTACCTGTACTGTTAAATCTTTATGAATTAGAAAACAATTCGATGGCAGAACCATGAATGATTGGATGATTTGAACCATGAATAATTTATGCTTCAAATTTTTGTTAGAAATTGCTGAGAGTAACATATCATCAATAGGATGTCAGGGATATTGACGAATGAGTAGAAAACATTTTGCCATCATATCACGGCATGATATTTTTTCGGCACAATCACTTATTATATGAATATGAAACATGGTGATTTTATCTCAAATGTTGAAGATTAACACGGAAATTTTCCCAAAAGAAACTAAATTGTAGAGAAAACGTGGCTTAATCATAATAAAAAAATAGAAACTAGCTGAGCTATAAGAGAAAAATATATCTTCCCAAAACCACGTTCCATTGAAAAATGGAGAGAAATATATGTTCCCACCTGTTGCATCCTTCTTTGGACAGAGAACCTGCTATATGATTCTGTTTCCGGTAGATATGTGAAAGTTGCTTCATAGGCAATTCTTCATTTCAAAATGAACGTCATTTTTTTTAATAATTTATTTTATTTATTGTGAAGTATTCTGAAGAGGAAAAGTGAAAAATCATCCGATTGCATGATGAAAGGATATGAAATGGGATCTTGATGGCACATGGAAAGAGCAATCAATTTATGACATCATCGCAGTTGAAATTATTGAATAGTGAGAGCTAGCTCTTTCTGATTTCTACATAAATTATTATATAATCTTGGTCATTACGTTTTTATCCGTGTTGCAGGTTACTGTTATTGAGTATAATTTGACGGGTGTCATTATCTCAAAATTTTATAATGATTTTAAAATTTAATTCACGTAACTTGTCTTAAAATTTGAATAAAGGTTTTGTAATGGGACTATTCAATAGAATATTTCAAAATTTTAAAAGATGAAACGTTTTTGTTAAAGAAATTTCTATTGACTCAAGGATAAAATTGCAGAGATATTTATGTTATTACTCATTTGGTTGAAACAAAATTATAAAAATATATTTTTAGTTTTCAATCTCATGTGGATAGAGTGGGGTTGATTTTTATTTTCTTTTTAAACCATTATAGATTCAGGTTAAAGTATTAGATATCAAATTTTTTTACATGTAAATTTTTTTAGAATGTAAAATATAATGTCACAGATATTTATGTTATTCATTATTTATTTGGTTGAAATAAAATTATAAAAGATATATTTTTAGTTTTCAATCTCATGTGGATAGAATTGGGTTGATTTTTATTTTCTTTTAAATTAGTATAGATTCATGTTAATTATTAGAGATCAAATTTCTTCACATGTAAACTTCTTTAGAGTGCAAAATATAATGTGTTAATTTTTAATATTTAAATTGTATTTTTGAATGCTAAATAGAGTATATATATGACCAAGTAAACATTTTAACCATAAAAGTTTATCTTTTATAATATACACATATTTTTTTAAGTGATATATAATATATATATGTAATTGACATAGAGTATATATATACTAGGTTTTATACTTAATTTTTCATGATATATCTTAATTTTTTCATGATAATAAAAAAAAGAAAAAAAATGATATAATATATATTTAATTAACATTAAATATTTTACATAACATGTACATCTCGACATTTTATCATGCAAATTAAAATGGTGTTTTATTATTAATATATTTTTAAGAATATTTCAATATTAATTCCCATTAAAATATTTTATTGATAATCCATATTGAATTTGTTTTTACGTACCACATTAAATTATTTTATTTTAACAATAGTTTTTAATATCTATAGATATATATGAAGACATAAATTAGTTCAAATATATCTTAAAATAGTTTATTTAAATCTTTGGTTGAAATATTTTTGAAAAGTATAATATTTAAACATCTTAGTCACACATTTTTTTAGGATTGGTCTACGAGGCGGAGGAATTGCCAAAAGTGGCCACAATCATGACAAAAATAATTCAAAAATTCTTGTAGATATAGTGTTTGAATCATGTTTTTGATGATGGAAATGGATTCACATGGTTAGACTACGACTTTTTTTTTTACTTCTATTTACTTTACAACATATTCATTTTTTTATTATTACAGTTGACATTATTTTTCTACTTAGAACTAAATTTTTTATTTTTTATTTTTATTTTAAAGGGATATTGACACAACATACTTACACATCCCCTAATACTTACACCTCCCCACATCCCAACTTGAGTTTAATATTGTTCACTTGAATTCATAATTCCTTGTGGTTTTAGTATTGATAACTTGGCTTTTTATTCCCTTCGTTTTACGGTGACAATCCCTTAAGTTTGTTAATGTGAGGGTTCAACCATGGTTAAGCATGGGCATACATGGACATGCATGTTTATTAGACAGATTATTATATTTACCTTGGGTTTTATATATGTTGGGTTTATATAATTTAATTAGGTTTAATATTGTTCCCTTAGGATGAATTATTTCTCTGTTGGGTTAATAGTCGCTTGGGTTTTTAGTATTAATTTCTTGGGTTTATTATTTTCTCAAGTCTATAATGGAAATCATTGTTGACCATGGTCGATAATTGTCAACCAAGTTTGATGATGAATTGTCCTCAACCATGGTTGATCATGGTCCAACATCGCATTGTGAAAAAGATTGTCTCAATATGAAAATCAACCATGATCAACCATGTTTATTTAAGAATTTTTGATATTTATCTTAGGGTTTATACACCTTGGGTTTATCTTGTTCCTGTGGGTCTAATATTATTCCCTTAGGTTTATAATAACAGTCATCGTCAACCATGATCAATCATGGTCAACGATGGTACATTATTGTCAATCATGGTTAGCTATGGTCAAACATGGGAAACCATGTCTCATAAAATCAATGGTGATAAACCATGGTCATTCATGGTAAACCATGGTCCAACGCCACATTCTGATAAATATTGTCTCAATGTGAAAACCACCCATGGTGTGAGGACCTCGAGTAGGCATCATTGCCTTCAGGTGAGTCAGGCGCCCCTCACAAACGCACATAGGAAAAATGCGAAATGGGAACACCCAAGTGTGATGGAGATGGAAGGCGTGACACGAGTGCGATGGGGAGGCGTGACCTGAGTGCGACGGGAAGGCGCAACCTGAGTGTGACGAGTCAGCACATCGTGCAACCCAAGTTGGGCATTTGGGCTGATGCAAGACCAAGCGAGCCAACACAATGGAAGTGCAACTTGGAAAGCATAGTTGGTGAAGGCATGCGACAAGGGTGCACACCCATGTAGCGTAAACATAACCAAGCGTGGATGTGTAAGATTTTTGAGATACACAGATATAGATCTGCAAAACAATAAACAAGCTTGCAAGAGAAGGAAGGAAGCGAGCAAGAATTGAGAAAAGAATGAATAATTGATTCTACAATATTAGTTTTAGAATAAATACATAAAAGCAACTAAGTTAAGCTTAGTTGTACATGCAATAACTAAAGCTAACTAAAGCTAAGTGTGCTTTATCTTATGTTAATGTGTACATGTGCCACATGCAAGCAATAAGTTAACTGGAGCTAATCTAGGTGCATGTACACCAACACAGCTAGTCTAAGAGCATGTACACCAACACAGCTAGTCTAAGTGCATGTACACTAACACCCCCCCTTAAGCATAACTTAGGTGAGTGTGATGCAAAATGAATAGTCCCGGCAACACGGCCATTTTAGGTACCCATATACAATGCATAAAAAAGTAGGAAAGAGGGAAAACCCAGTGGGAAGAAAACCCCCCCTCAAAATATAATGCAAAAGTAGAGAAAAGACAACTGCTAGGCAGTCATGTCCTTCACCCCGAGACGATCTCGCAGGAATCGAAACTTCTGCTCAGTGAAAGTCTTGGTGAATATGTCAACAATCTGCTCGGAACTAGGATAGTACTGAAGATCGATGGTCCCATCATGAATGAGTTCTCTAATGAAGTGCATGTGGATCTCGATGTGTTTGGTACACTGTCGTTGCACTGGATCTCTGCAAAAATTTAGCGTACTTTGATTATCGCACCAGATGACAGTTGGATGATGGACACTAATCCCAAGCTCAGATAGGAAATGTTGTAGCCAAATTGCCTGAATAGTGGCATTGACTACTCCTCTATCCTCGGCCTCTGCTGATGATAAAGAAATGGCAGCCTGCTTCTTACTTGACCAACAAATTGGGTCGGATCCCAAACTAAGTACATAACCGGAAGTAGACTTGTGATCAATGGTGTCACCAGCCCAGTCTGAATCTATGAACCCAATGAGATTCAAAGAAAAATTGGCTGCATAATGAATCCCACAGGTGATTGTCCCTTGGACATATCGAAGGATGCGCTTTGCAGCGTTCCAGTGTAACTCATGTGGCTCCTGCATGTATCTGGAAACTGCTCCGACAGCATAGGAGAGATCAGGATGGGAGTGAGTGAGATAAAGAAGACTTCCCACAAGCTGGCAATACAATGTGCAATCAACCAATGGTGTGTCTTTGCCATTCTCAAGCTTTATCCCTGATAAGAAAGGTGTGGCTACTGGCTTGCAGTCACTCATGTGAAATCGTGCCAAAAGATCTCTGGCATATTTTGGTTGAGAAATGGTAATGCCAGAATCACGCTGATGGATCTCTAGTCCAAGGAAGAAATTTAGGAAGCCCATGTCGGTCATAGAAAACCGCTTATGCAATGCAGTTTTGATGTTAGTAATGACAGAAGTTGAACTACCCGTTATCAAAAGATCATCTACGTAGAGTACTATGATCAACAAGGAGTCAATTTTCTTCAGAAAATAAACATTGGAATCAGATTTGCAGCGTACAAAATTTTGAGATAACAAATAAGAATCCATCTTCGCATACCATGCTCTAGGTGTCTGCTTGAGGCCATAGAGAGACTTCTTTAGTTTGCATACCAGAGATGAATTCTGCATGTATCCTGGTGGCTGCTCCATGTAAATTTCCTCCTTGAGATCACCATGAAGAAAGGCATTCTTCACATCCATATGATGCACCTCCCATCCTCTTGCTTCTGTAATGGAGAGAGCTAGCCGAATGGAATCCATTTTTGCCACTGGAGCAAAAGTCTCATCATAGTCAACACCATGTACTTGCTGAAAACCTTTTGCTACCAATCGTGCCTTATATCGACTAACTTGGCCATTTGATGCTTTCTTGGTCCGGTAAACCCACTTGCATCTCACAAGTTTGCGATTTGAAGGTAGTGGAACCAAATCCCAAGTCTAGTTCTCAATGAGAGAGTTATATTCCTCATCCATGGCGGCTTCCCATTCAGGATGCCCATTTGCTTCTGCATAAGTTTGTGGATCAAATCCATGCATCATATAAGCATGCATGGGCATGGATGGCTCCATAGCTAAGAGTGCTTGCGGATCTTCCTCAAACAGAGGGATAGAGGCAGGATCATCAAGGATATCACTCATGCTGCGCCATTTTTGTGTTGAAGGTGGTCGAGAATCTTCCGAACTACGTGCAGAAGTATGATCTCGATGTTCAGCAACTGGTGGTCTAACAGGGGTCACAGGAAGAGACTCATCGTCATCAGAATGCTGGTCTGAAGTTTCATCTGCATACTCATCAATGAGTGGTGATGGAAACTTGGTAACGAGTTCATCTACTGGTGCATGCGAAATATCTTCGTCAAACTTTACACTCCTTTCAATAAAGAGCTCTTCAATGTGGATATCAAGCAATCTGTACCCTTTGACTTCATCATAATATCCAACAAACATGCATGCTTTGCTTTGAGGCTCCAAAGCCTTTCTCTTCTCTGGAGGAATGCGGGCCCATACTCGAGATCCAAAAATGCGGAAATGACTAACTTCAGGTTGCATGCCATTCCAAGACTCAAAAGGTGTTTTTCCAGTAACAGATTTATGAGGAGATCTGTTCTGGATGTATGAGGCACAATTAATAGCTTTGGCCCACAATTTCGACAGAAGAGATCTTGCATGCAACATGCAATTAGCCATCTCTTTCAAAGATCGATTTTTCCTTTCAGCCATGCCATTTTGCTGTGGAGTGTAAGGAACTGTATGCTGCAACTGTATGCCTGCTTCATCACAAAGATTCTTGATATCGTTTTTGACATATTCCGTCCCATTATCTGTGCGGAGTATCTTGATGCGTTTTCCAGACTGATTTTCCGCATGCGCTTTGAAAATCTTTAGATGTTGAAAAACTTTAGACTTGAGTTTCAAGAAGTAAACCCAAGTGAATGTCGTGTAATCATCTATAAATGACAACACATATCTTGCTTTGCTCATTGAAAGCACCGGAAATGGACCCATGAGATCACTGTGTACAAGTTCCAAAGGTGAAGAGGCTCTCCATGCATGCCCCTTCTCAAATTTTTCTTGTGGATGCTTTCCAAGAGCACATCCATTACAAACACCATCTGAAAATTCAATGGTTGGCAATCCTTTGACCATCCCTTGCTTACTAAGCTGTTTCATATATCTGAAATTCAAGTGCCCAAATCTCTCGTGCCAAATCCTACTTTCTTCATTTGCATGCATAAGTAGCAAAATAGAATCTGATTGAGGAACAAAATCAGAAAATGTATACAGATGAGATTGATCATTTACCTTGCCAGATGCAATCTTCAAATTGGTTTGCATGTCATAAATGCTCACGGAATCTGGGGTAAATTCCACTTTCCTTCCGCTGCCTGTGTGTGTCATCTGATACACTGAGAGAGGATTCACAGAAAGCCTTGGAATATGCAAGACATTTTCAAAACTTCCATCTTCGAATTGCACTCTTCCTTTTCCAGTTGCTGCAACTGCAGAATTATCCCCCATGAGAATGGGAGGACCTGAGTATGCATGTAGAGAAGAAAATTATTCCTTTGAAGAAGCCATATGATGTGAAGCTCCTGAATTGATGATCCATTCTTGTGGTGCAGAATGAAGAGCAATCAAAGCATGCCCGTTACCTCTTGGATCTGGTGCTTTTTCTCCAGACTTCTTAGCATTCTCAAGAATGTGGTCTCCAAGATTGTGTTGCTGGAGTGTCTGCACCATAAGATCTATAGTCTTTTTCATGCATGCAGATTCGGGATGAAAACCACGGTGGCAATAATTGCACATTGATTTCCCTTTCGTTCATTTCCTTTCCTTTGAGCCAGATGATCCATCAGGGGGTTTGGGATGTCCTCCCTTTCTTGGTTCAGGATCCTTCTTCCCTTTTCCTTTCTGATGGTCTTTGGAATTTGCCTTTCCTTTTGCATGCACAGTAAGTGCATGCGCTTTGGAATTTTTAAGTGTTCCCATTTTGATGAGCTTATCTTGCTCATGCATCAAAGACTGAATAAAATAATCCAGTGAGGGCATCTTCCAAGATGCACCAGTTGCAGATCTAACTGTGTGAAATGTAGAGACGATACTACTTGCATACTTTGGACCAAAGTCTTGATAAAATGGAAAGAATCAACTGATTTTCTGCTTGGATTTGTCGTCCCCATCCTGTTCAGCTAAAACCAACAAGTGCTTTATACCATTGTGAAAAAAATTCTTGAATGTTCTCATTAGATGTTTCTTGATCGGTAATGGAGTTTTTTCGTCATTTTTTTCGTTAGAATAGTGACTTCTTGGCATTTCATCCTGTTTTCCAAACAATCCTTCCAAAATTTTCCATACTTCATTTGGAGTTGAACATGATTCAACATGAAATAGTAGTTCCGGAGAAATAGATAAACATAGGATGCCGAATGCTTCGTCCATGCGATTGAAATATCTTTTTTTCTCCATTGCCGATGTTGGTTCAACTTTCGTTTCCATGGTTATTCGAAATAAGCCTCTACTTCTGAGATGAAGTTGAATCTTTGGCTTCTATTCGAAATAATTATATGGAGTGAGAATTGCCGATTGTGGAAACTCCAATTTAGACTCCATTCTTTGTTGTTGCTTCAATCTTCTGAACCTGCAAATAAAATTGTTTGTGCACTAATTACAAATCCCAATGCTCTGATACCATGTAAGATTTTTGAGATACACAGATCTAGATCTGCAAAACAATAAACAAGCTTGCAAGAGAAGGGAGGAAGCGAACAAGAATTGAGAAAAGAATGAAAAATTGATTCTACAATATTAATTTTAGAATAAATACATAAAAGCAACTAAGTTAAACTTAGTTGTACATGCAATAACTAAAGCTAACTAAAGCTAAGTGTGCTTTATCTTATGTTAATGTGTACATGTGCCACATGCAAGCAATAAGTTAACTGGAGCTAATCTAGGTGCATGTACACCAACACAGCTAGTCTAAGTGCATGTACACTAACATATAAACAATCATATACACCATCTTGACATTGCTGAAATTTACTTAAAATCAACCATTGTTATGCTATCTACAATTACCAAAAAATTTATGGACTTGAATGGATTGCCGATTACAAAATATAATCAACCATTGGTATGCTATCTAAAATTACCAAAAAATTTATGGACTTGAATGGATTGCAGATTACAGAATATTTCAAGAATAGAAGGAAAGTCACAGTTCGCTTCACTCACTTTACCCTTTTCCATCTAGAATCGATAGATATTTTAAAATATACCAGAATCGCCAGCGACTTATTATTTACCACATTATATTATGATGCAGCATAATCTCATTCTAATCCTCTAAGCAATCGCTAGAACTTCATCCCCAGAAACACCATATCATCAATTTCATAATACTATTTCTGCGAGGAACAATTCCTACCATAATCGTCCTTAACCTGGAATTTTGTTTGTCGAATTGAAATTGGAATACCCCTTTTCTGACATTAGTTCCACTCTCTTATGATATTTCTTTCTTCGTAGGACAATCTGTTGATCTTTTTAAAATTCCCGACAAAGAAGTGTGAGAATTCGGAATAACACAAAGAATACAATTCTGTGTTCCTGGAAACTTGTTATTCGTCAACTTTAAATAAGAAAGGCCGACACGCGGGATATGACTATTGGGGCATTAATAATACGTATTATCGTGGGAGAAAACGGAATCCCATTAACCATGTATCTCACTTTTCAGTTACCCGCAAATAAGCGGGGCAGTTTTATTTTAATTAGCAAATCACGGGAAGAACAATTAAGCTGGCATTGTTTACATACGCTACAAATTCACGCAGATTCTGCCCCAAAAAAAAAAAAAATTAAAAATTTAGAATGTTGGAGTGTTTGAAATATTGTTTTGATAATGGAAATAGATTCAGTGTTATTTTTGGGCAGCTGAAATTTTAAAATTCAGGTTAACGAAAGTTACATAATTTAAATTTAATTATTAAGTTTAGTTTAGTTAAATATCTGTTAGTAATTTTATATCATTTTAATGAAGTTTACACAATTTTAATTTAGTTATTAGTAGTTAAAAAAACGATGACATCTATTTTAATGGTAATTATGTTTTTTTGTTTTTGAACGTTCTAAAAATAAATTAAAATATATATAAAATATTTTGAGTGTAAAATGAGTTAGGGTGTTTTGGATATGTAGTATTGATAAGTTATGGTAGTGCCTCATTGTACTTTACCAAAATATATTTACAAATTGTAATCTTGTTACTAATTAATTGAAAGCATCAGAGGGAAAAAAAAATGGTTTTAATAGGAGGAAGATATGTAATTCATTCACTTCTTAATATAGAGTTCACAACTATCATATTAAAATAATGCGATTAAAATTACATGTTCTGTAATTCATTCTGTTAAAAGATGTTTGACTTGATACCTCTTGGCCTTATATTTTGAGTTAAGATAGGTCTAGACTGGTTTTAATTTAATTATTAGACTTAATCAAAAATGTGTATTACAATATCTATATAAACTTATTCATGTATATTTTTTAATTTAACTATTAATAATTAATAAAGGGTTAAAATTTATCTTAATGAAGTATCTCTTTTTTTATTTTCCAATTAAAATGTTATTAAATTAAATTATATATATATATAAAATATTTTGAATATAAATGACTTACATTATTTTGACATGTAGTATGTGTAATTATAATATTGACTATATAACAAATATATTTACAAAATAATTTTTTTATCAAATAAAAAATCTTCATAAATAAAAATCTATTACATATGTTTTCATATATATGTATGTTTAACTTGTATATTATTATTTTGAAAAACTAACTAATAATAATATATTATATATATTATATATTATATTATATATATATATATATCTCTCTTTCGATAAGCTATCAATTTATCAATATATTCATACCCATTAATTTATATAACTAATATCTTAAAAATATTTAACTATTAAAAAATAAAATTTAACCTTTAATTTTTTAATTTATAAACCCTATTTAGCTTAACTCCCCTTTTTTTTTTTTAATTTCTAGAGAGTATTTAGCATGATAATGATAATCTGTGGTGTTCAATATAATATCAGATAAGTGGAAACCATTTTGGCATGCACATCCATCGACTTTGAAGTGTACAAACGATTTTTTTCTCTATATTATGATATTCTCGCCTTTTAGAAAAGATTGATTTGGATTTTAGTTGAATGTTGACCCGAAACCTATCTCAACAAAAATAACTAGCAAATATATAGGTTTATGATTATTCAAAATTTTAAAGTTACAGATAATAAAGGACATCAATTTGTTGGTAGGGTAAATCTTGTTCTTGTAATAATCGATTTTGGATTGTATCTGTTGCACACGTAGAATAAAACCTATTTCAAACTGATTTTAATGATTTTAAACCAATGTTTTATGAAATCATATAATTTAGTTTAATATTTTTATAAATTTTTCTAGTTTTAATGAAGGTTTATAGTTTGATGTCTTATTTGACTTTCCCAAGTCACTGACCCGATTAAAATTAGAAACCGACAAGATTAAAGCTAGGATACATAAAGATATACAATGTCTTTTATAAACCGATTTTTTACTGGGAAAATAATGTTACCATTACTCAGCGTTATTTCATCAACAATGAACGTTAAATTTAATTAAGTTTTAATCTTTGTGATATCCAAGTATTTGAACATTTGGACTTTGCATGGCGAAGACTAGGGTGTTCTTACCTCTCCAACTTTTATGTTTGTATGTGGACGATCAAAGCAATTCAATATGAAACCAATATGCAACGGGATAGGTTGATGATGGGTTGTTGGTGCCGGAAGAGACGCTTTCGGCTTCTTTAAGCCGTAATCATGGTCATTTGGCCTCGGTCATGAGTATCCGACCCTCTTGAGATGCATCTATATTATATTGGCCCGGGCTATAATTTTGTCTTTTCTTTCACTGCATAAGCAAGAATCTCACACAAGATGCAAAATGACATATAAAAGGGGTGAGGAGAAGTGGATCGACTTAACTAGAAGCCCGCCGGAGCAACCACGCATAAAAAGCACGTTTATCCTATTATTATGAGTGGGGACAAGCATCTAATACGTGAAGCATTCATTCATACGATTGGAGAACCATATCTTTAAATAATAATGTATGGGGTGCTGGCGTGAAATCCCAACCATTCAAATGCCATGCCCATGCTACCAATCGCCAACCATTAATACCCTTTTACCTCGCAGTGTGATTTGCCCAAAATTACAGCATTGCATCGATGCACAACCATTTTCCCGTGAAATCCCTCACGTATTGCTTAGGTTCACAGTCCAATATGGGAGGTGTAATACCCCTCTACGTTCCCTCACCCTCTACGTCCCCTCACACTACTGCAGTGAAAAAATGGCGCACCTCTACCCATTAATAGAGGTAGAGTTAATAGTGTTGCGCTATTTAACACAGATTTTCGGCTACATGCTCCTATTTAAGCCAAAGCAGAAGGCTTTGGCGAAGTGTGGCCGAGACGCTATATCTCGTCCTCTATTCTTCAGGAGGCGCTCTTGTACAAGGATGTAAATGGTCTTTTTAGGTAGCTATGTCAGATCACACTTATACAACACAACCATTCCAAAGGATTTTACCCCGTAGCGTTCATAACAATTGATTTTGTTGAATAAGGTATTGATTCAGAAGACTGTTTCTCTTGAAAACGAGATTCATACCTTCCAAGTGCATATCCAAATGTGGGGAAAGAAATTAGGTAGCCGGACAAGGCAAGGTCCGGGCTAAGGGAACCTAAACTCGCTGACAGGCGACTAAAAACATGAAAGTTTGGATACATAGTGAAACTAAGTGTAAACAAGAGTGAATGATCCTACATGCAAACAACAAGTGCAAGATTTAAAAAATGGGAAATCATGCATGTGTGTGAAGCGAGTTTCCGCAACGGTGACTGTCAGTGCACAAATAGTGTCATGCATGCGACAACAGTTAGTTGCAAACGAAAACTGAAATGGTGCTTCTACAAACTAACATACATTGAAATGACAGTAAGCGCTCACTTTAATCAAGATGACAACACTCACACAAAGCAAAACATAAAAAGAAACAGAAACACAACGCAAGAGATGAAAAGCAGGCCTACCCTAAAACAACTGTGCTAAATGTGACTATGACTCCTAGATGCAAAGTGGGATGTGAGAGCTAGAAGATCAATGTGAGGAATGAGCTTTGTAGTGTTTGGTTCATAAGTTTTGATAGAATCAAGTTTATGATGCACATGCCACAAATCTAGGAAAGGCGACACTTAGCAGGAGGTTTCTAAAATGAGTTTTGCATGTAACCTCTAGTTGCTAAAAATAGATCCCTAAATATAGGGATGTCTTTGCATGCTACCTTGGGAAAACAAGTCCATGCATGCAAATCAATTTTGTTCGGTTCCAGAGGGAACTGGTCAACCTGAAGGCACATGCATCACCTTGTGAGCCTGGGATGAAAATTTGTGTAGTTCTTGGGCTACGTTGGGATAGATGTCCCAGAGGTATTACGGAAGTTCTAGGGTCAGCAATTACCTCCTAGAATTGTGCAATTCTTGGGTCGAGCAGAAGTGTTGGGTCAAATTGCACAGTTTTCTGGAGGGAGCCTAGTAGGTTTCCAGGTTGATTTGCGCAATTTCTGGAGGGAAGTTTCATTCCCTTCCAGAATTTCACAATTTTTTGAGGGAAGCCTAATAGACTAATTTGTCCAATCTTTGAGCTCAGCAGGCTAGCCAACTGATTTGCGCAATTTTCTGGGGGAGATGCCTGACCAGCACATGGTCTAAGTCCGAAAAGGCATCCTGTGAGGGGAGTGAAGAAAACTGACATGCAAAGGCTGAGAAGACACTGAGAAACAACTGAATCCTATATGTTTGATGATGTAAGACATGCTGTTTAGGATGGTTGGTAGCGAGATTCCAAAACGAAGCTAAGGAAAAATTTTGGAGGGTGTTTGTAGTCGCTACAAAGCTTGGTGACACACTGGTAGAAAGCCAACTCTCTGAATAGACCTTGTTCATGAAAAGCAAGTCTAACACCTCCAGAAGTATTGTTCAATTCTCTGTTCGTCTTCGTTTCCACACTTTCTTGATTGTAAGATGTAGCATCTGCCAAGCCCTTGGTGGGTCGACACACATTCAAAGTCAAATCAACACATTTGTTTCGATTTTAGATCAGGGGTATATTGATGCACAAATCATATGATTGTCAAAGTTTTAGTTTCATCTCTAGTGTTGCTCCGCTCCTAGAAGGCCTGGATAGTACCCCCACGGAGTCACGCAGGAACACAAGCATCGCTCTTCTACCTGTGAGCCTTGTCAGTTCCCTGTCGGAGTTTCTTGCATCACCTCTTTGCATAGGAAGCCTTTCTCTTCTTCCACCTTATTCATTTTTCATTTTTTTCAAAATTTTTTCACATTTTCATTTTTTCATTTTTCATTTTCGTAACTATGCATAACACTTATTCATTTCAGAGGCAGAAGAGGGATCCCAACTTATTGAGAGCGGAAGAGGTTGTTCCTTTAGAGAAGTGGTTTATATATACCTCTGACGTGTTTATTAAGGTTTTTCTCCTCACCTTAGTCTACTTGACTGAGCTGACAAGGGTTAACCCAAAAATAATTGACTAGAGTAGGTGACACTATTTAGCGCGCGAGCATTGTGTTTTCACCAAGGTTAACCTCGAACACTTAATATTTTCCATCGACATATCATGGATTGAAGATAAAATATTTGCATACAGAGGCAGGATGACAGATAACCAAGTATTGGTAACTGCACAAGGCCTCTTGTACTTTACCCAGCTTGTTTCAAGAGTCGTGCACAATTTCATGCGAAACTAACCTACGAACATAAATAAGAAAGAAAACACAAAACAAAGTGAAAATAGAAGTAAATGCAGAAGAAAGAAAAATAAGCAAACAAACATGCAAAGTAAGAAGCAAACATACATGCAAGAAAACAAACCAAAGAAAACACTACTCCTACTCCTAAGCTAACATGCATGGGCCTGATCACATGAAGTGATACTTCCAATGTAGCTAGCGAAGCATTGGTCAACCCATGTTGGTGAAGGCATGGTTCGCGAACAGTACATCTATGTGAACCAACAAACAAGAAATATATAACAATGAATACAAACACACTGCAAGTTTAAATGTTTCCACAACACATAAGTGAGTGCAAGTACATGACATGCAATCCGTTGACTCAACACGGTGTTGTGTGACACTACGTGTAGTTGTTAAGAATATCCATACTCTTGAGCATGACATGCAAGAAACGAAAGAAACAAAGGAAAATTTCACTGCGCACATGTGCTTTGTATGTAAGATTCCTCCAATGCATGAGCGATGAGATTGTGTAGTTCCAGTGGAGGAAGCATGGTTTATGTGTCAGATTGATCTTCAATGCATACAAATGAGCGATAAGGAGCTTTGGGTGTTTCAACAATTTCTTGATTAGAAATGAAACCAAACATAGGACAATAAGGACCTGACATAACCATTAGCTTGGGTTGAAGTGTAGAATTTCCCGCTATAGATCACCTCATAATGCAATATAATAAAGCAAAATACTTGATCTACTTCTACAAACAAACTTGCGGAAGCTTAATCTATTATGAGCAAGATCAAATAGAACACATATAACAGATAATGAGAAATCAGTCACACATGAAAACAAAAGAATACTCTGGGGAAAGCTTCATCTAAAAAACCTCGATCTTTGTATTATCATACAGGTGGAAATATGTCCAGATTAAACAAAGATTTAGCTCACAAGCTATCCAGTTCTCAGTACAATCCCTCAATATAGCTCACATACTGAATAGATACAAGATATGTCTTCTTCCAATCGTCCAAGCCTCCTATTTCATTGCGCAATTTCTCCTGGGGTCCAATACTGCCACCTATATGAATTGGCCTCATCACACACTCAGCAAACTCAAAAATAACTGCGCAATTCTCAACGAATGAATTCCTTCTGCATGTAAAAGATGTCCTCAATGGAATATTCCTTCAACTGATAATACAATGTCCCATCATCTGATCTCAACTGGGTCCCTGACTAAACTGACATGCATGAGTTATTTATGAGAGAATATTCAGTTATCTGAAGTGCAGTAGTTACATGCATGCATGCATTAACTAACTGAACTCACAATCAGTTCAACAAACTGTTTGAACTAAACTAAATTGACCTAACTCAGTTAACTGAGCTAACTAATTACAAATCAAAGTACAACTCATCCTGATCTCCTTTAATCAAGGGACAACTTCCTCAATCAAAGAGGAAAATGTTGCATGTCTTCACATAGATTTCATGTTTGATTTTCTAGAACTAATTAACTCAAGATGAATTAATTAATGATTTCACAAACAGTTGCTAAGATCAAATTCGAATTTCAATTCTCAATTTTATCTCAGGGACTAACTAAAATTGGAATGTATCCCGAAATTCTATTTATAGCAGTGGTATTTTTAACACTTCTATTTTTAGCATTTCTTGTTGCTATTTTCAACACTCCCTCTCAACAAGAAACGGATTATCATTCACCCCAATCTTGTTTGTGTGGAACTCGAACTTGCATTTTGACAATGCGTTAGTCAAAATATCTACATTCTGCTCCTCGGTCAAAACATACAACAACAACATGATCCTCTTCACCACACAGTCATGAATAGGATTCTCTGAGAGTTTCATACAACTCTGATTATTGTTGTAAGTCATAGTTGGATCCATCCTCTGACCAAACAATCCCACTAGAATCTTCCACATCCAAATGGCCTCACATGCTACATGACTGGAAACCATGTATTCATCTTCTTCTGAGCTAAGTGCAACTGACCTCTCTTTCCTGTTGTACCAGGAAACTGCAGCTAAACCAAGGTTGAATATTCCTCTAGAAGTCCTCTTCCATTTGATGGACTCCCTGCCCAATCTGCATCTGTGAAGCCTTGAAGCTTCAATCCCTCTGGCCGTATGTACCACAATCCATATTGAGATGTGCCTCTAAGGTATCTCAGGACATGCTTCGCTACCTTCCAAAACAACTTGGTAGGCTAAACCATACTTGACTCAGTTGATTCACCGCAAAGCATAAGTTTGGTAATGTGTTCACTAGATACATCAATGAACCCACAAACTACCGATAAACAATAGCAACTACTACCTCACTTGAAGTAGCATCCTCCTTCCTCCAGTTACCACTTAGAGGAGTCTACATGGGCTTGCACTTCTTCATGTGGAATCACTCAAGTATTTCATTGACATACTTGCCTTGAGACACAAATACTTCCCCATCTTTTTTCCACACTTCCATGCGTGGAAATTAGTGCATAAGACCCATGTCTTTCATCTTGAACTCTCTTGCAAGGTCCTCCTTGCAAGACTTGATCAACTGATCATCACCTATCAAAATCAGATCATCCACATAAAGAACAATGATCAATGGCTTACCTTCCACCATGATGTAGTAAAGGTCCACATTTGCTTCACTCTTGGTGAAGCCCAACACGGTGAAATAGTTGTCGATCCTAGTGTACCAAGCATGAGGTGCTTTCTTCAGCCCATACAAAGCCCTCTTGAGTCAGCACACATGCGACTCACGATCGAAGGTCTCAAAACCTTCCGGCTACTCAATGTACACCTCTTCCTCAATCTTCCCATTGAGGAACGCAGTCTTCACATCCATCTGATGGATCTTCCAACCCATTCTTCCTCAGATCCAGAACATACTTTACATTAGTCAGGGTGAGAGGAGCTCCATGCTCCCTCTGAAACACAACCGCGCCTTCACCTAAAACACGGTACTTTCCATCATTGCCCATCCTGATCTGCATCTGGAGGTCCTTCTCCTCTAAAGTACTGAAAAGATTCTTGTCGCTGGACATGTGGAAAAAAGCTCCACTATCCAGGTACCAAACACATCCCACCATGGATGAAACCATGCATGCGATGAGAGAGAAATCCAATTCCAACTGTGAGGCTAGTGCCTCACCATATGATCCCTTCGAGGATCCCTTCTTCGATTTCTTCTATGGATAATTCGTAGCATAATGGCCCACCTCATGACAATGAATGCATTGCACTTTCGATTTGTCAAACTTCCTCCCACCATCGGAAGAACTGGATTTGGGATGTGATGCCTTCCCTTTCCATACCCTCGCCTTACTCACTAAGGCTAGAGTTTCTTCATCATCTTTCTTTGATAAAGATCCATCTCTAGTGCTTCTTCTTATCTCCTCCTGCATCAGATCCGACCAAAGTCGTTCACAATCTGGAAGTTTCTCTCTTCCATTTATTGAGTCTTGGTAGTTATGCCAGCTCTTAGGAAGATCAAGGAGAGCAAGACTCACCATGTCATCATCAGTTTTTTTGATCCCTACACTTCCAAGCTCATCCCTGCAAGTGGTGAGTTTGTTCAAATATGTAGAGATCGTGTCGCCCTTTTCACAATTGATTTTCTAAAGCTTGTCTCAGCGCCATCTTCCTCTAATCACTACTATTCTGATATAGATCTTTCAATTTTTTCGACATTGAAAATGGTGTCTCCTTCCCATGGAGGCTCGAGACAATGTGGTCTCGAACTCCCTCTAGGAGGATTCTCCTCACTCTAGCTGCACATTTCTTCCATTCCACCAATTCTGTAGCATTAGTTGTTGCTGCCTTGGGGACTTATTGATCAATGAAGTCCATCAAATTGTTGTCCTCTAATATTGCTTCCATGTGATCCTTCTAGGATATATAATTCGAGCTACCATCAAGGGCATACTCGAGTCTTAAACTGTTGAATGCCATTGGTGAAATTTGAGATGTTATAAGAATTCAAATTCTATAATTAGGAACTTCAAACTTTGAACTTCTCCCTTCTTTGTATATTGTTCTTCACTTTGATCACCTTTTCTCTGATACCATGTAGAATTTCCCATTGTAGATCACCTGATAATGCAATATACTAAAGAGAAATACTTGATCTACTTCTACAAACAAACTTGTGGAAGTTTAATCGATTATGAGCAAGATCAAATAGAATACATATAACAGAGAATGAGAAATCAATGACACATGAACACACAAGAATACTATGGGAAATGGCTAAGCTAAAAAACCTCGATCTTTATATTATCATACACATGGAAATATGTCTAGATTACACAAAGCTTTAGCTCACAAGCTATCCAACTCTCAGTACAATTCCTCAATACAGCTCACAAACTGAATAGACACAAGATATGTCTTCCACCAATCCTCCAAGCCTCCTATTTCCTTGCGCAGTTTCTCTTGGGGTCCAATGTTGCCACCTGTGTGAATTGGCCTCCTCACACACTCACCAAACTCAAAAATAACTGCGTAATCCTCAAGGAATGAATTCCTTCCACATGCAAGAGATATCCTCAACGGAATATTCCTACAACTGATAGTACATCGTCCCATCATCTGATCTCAACTGGGTCTTTGACTGAAATAACATGCATGAGTTAGTTATGAGAGAATATTCAATTATCTAAAGTGCAATAGTTATATGCATGCATGCATTAACTAACTGAACTCATAATCAATTCAACAAACTGTTTGAACTAGTCTAACTGCGCTTAACTCAGTTAACTGAGCTAACTAATTACAACTCAAGTACAACTCATCGTGATCTCCGTTAATCAAGTGATAACTTCTTCAATCAAAGGGGAAATGGTTCCATGTCTTCACATAGGCTTCATGTTTGATTTTCTACAACTAATTAACTCGAGATAAATTAATTAATTATTTTACAAATAGCTACTAAGATCAAATTCAAATTTTAATTCTTATTTTTATTTCAGGGACTAACTAAAATTGAAATGTATCCCGAAATGTTATTTATAGCAATGCTATTTGTAGCACTTCTATTTTTATCATTTCTTGTTGCTATTTTCAACATGAAGATCCTTGATAGTCTGTGGGGTTTCGACCTCGTGAACAGATAGATCATCATAGAATAGTGCCTTAGACGAATTAACAACAATTTAATCAATATCATGATATAGTGAAGAAGTAGGGAGATCACGAAAACCAAGATCATAAAATTCAGGATGTTTGCCACTATCCTCATGATTTCATGAATCACACAGAGGGGTAGATGAGAAGCAAGGATGTTCAACCTCTGTGTTTCCAGAAAAATCAGATGAGAAATCAAGTGGATTTTCAATGAATGATTGGTCCTCTCTATTTTTGGATGATGGGCTGACATATGGTGTGTCTTGCGAATGATCAACAATGGGTGCATCCATGGATGGAAATACACATGAAAAATCATGGATGGTAGGGTCATCAAGGATGTCAGGGAAAAATGGAGGTATGGATAGACAGGGATGGTCCTCTGCTACCAGTGGATGTTCAAGCTTCTATTCATACTCTTCATGAATGTCAACACATGTTGGTTGTGCAACACTAACTCCATCAATGGCTTGATCCTCGTTCACAACAAGTGTAGAGTTCGGAATCAAAGAACACAAGACAATGTCATTTGGAGGATCATTTGAGTAAAAAATGGAGGTTGAGGTACAAAATGCATGTGATAACCCAATGGATTCACAACCAAGCTTGCGTAAAAATCGGAAGGAGAGATGTCAAGAGGATGTGACGGTTGTAAATATGTGTGTGCATGCTCTCCCGCATCACTCTGTGATGGTGGAGTTTTTTGACGAGGGTATGACAGACAGTCACTTGTGACAACGACCGTGTCCATCCGTGATTGCATAGCTGAATCACCGAAGTATGCTCAGCAGGGATTGATCTCGAACTTCTTCTTGGGATTGACTAATTTGTTAAGACAGTATTCGAATCTTTCACAAAAATATGGAAATTTCATCTAGATTTTCGTAGCTTGAAACTGTAACACACGGAAGCATTCCCAAAATTTCATAGGTGATTCATGTGGTACCTTCCGTTGTTATAAAAGTTTTTGGTTAAGAGGTTCTAGATCAAAATGATGGAAAGTAGATCTAATGAGATCATAGAACTGTTCAAGTGAGTGCATGCTACCGGGTGGCAGACTACATCACCGCTGTTGTAGGGATTCACAAAGTGTGTACGATAGCAACAGACTAACATCTTCTACATAGAACTCATCTGCGTTATCAAGGAATGCATAGAATTCTTATAAGTACTTAGGCTAGGCTACTTCACCTTCACCATCATACGTGAATTCAGATAAGAGATCAGAAAAATCCCTCACGAAGTTGAGAGGTTCAGCATGCAAAAGACATCATGGAGGGATGAGGCTAATAGAATCCATGATAGACATGAAAATGTTCAAAACATGATGAAAGGACACAGCTTGTCATCTGGCCCTCCTTCTAGAGCCAGAAATGTTGATCGTGATGGACCCACCAACATGTCAAGGGATCTCCCCGGTATGAGGTCCCAACTAGACCTTAGACTGTTTGGTGTAGGAGTCCCAGCAATGGGTCGTGGTTGCGCACAAAGGCAAGTAATATTTCCCTATTGGTAGCAAGGATGTGACATATGCAACAAGTCAAGATGCATGAGCAGTTCTAACACATGGAGGGTGAGGTGAGTGCACCCTTTAGGAACCTGTGAAAGCACAAAGTTAAGAAGGCAACACACTAGAAAAGATGCATCACAGACTGGAAAGAAAGTAAGCTAGAAATCCAAAGTGAAGGTTAAACCAACAACAAATTTTAGTAAGATTCATACATACTTATACAAGAAAGCCATACATGCATGCATAAGAAAATAGATACATATATCATTAGATTAAACAAGTTAGCCGAAATACAATAATAGCATATGAATGAAACATGTTGGCTCTATTATATGAAGAAGTGAAATTTCCAATCATAGAATACAACCATGACAAACCACTAGTTCCGATAGAGGAATGTTATAGTCACTATTGCTTGCTCCTCCAACGAGACATACTAGCTCTGCACAGTGGAAAAGCCAAGGCTCATCACAATACTCTCCAAGCTTTGTCTAAGATACTCCTATCAGAATCTTGGCTTACCAAAATTCCCCCTTGACATTCCCCTTTGTGATTGTTCATCTACCCTCATGACTCTTCAACTACTCTATGATAGTTACATTCAGCTATCGACACTTGAACTTCCACTTGGAAAGACATTACATACAATCTGCACATGTAGCCATGTGAGACAAAATAGGCTTGAGAAAGCCATGAAAGACATCACTAACACTCAGACCGTTGTGGTAAGACCAAATCTTCAAAATCCGTGTAATGATCAATGGTGGTGAACTTGATGCCAAGATTTCATCGTCCGTGATGGTGTTCGTGTGCTCATCCGTGACATCTTGCTAAAGGAAAACTCTTGCCTCCATTACATTTGGGTACACTAATATGGCTCCTCTATTCAATTCGTCTGATAACATGTGCATCATTGTCTTGAGTGCAGCTAGACCGACAACATACTGATGCATAGTGTCTGTGCTAATCTCGAAGCATGTGCTGGTGACCATGCACATCAACTTGTCAAAATACATGTTCAGCTCCAATTGGACTTGCTTCTTGTCTTCGCCTCAGTGAGTGTGCCAAATGGGTGGGATCACATGCATGTACACAATGAAATCCATGCTCTTGAATACCCTTGCATGCGATCGACAACACCGCTCACCTTGTCTGCTCCATGCCGGCTACTGAATGGATCTTTTTCCTGTATGGATGTAGTTTCATCAGTCATTTGATGTTGCACCCCTTGTTGTACATGTTCCTGCTGAAACTCCTTCTCTCGTCTGTGCAACTCATGTTCTTCCTTGAATTGTTGCTTCAGCACTTGCAACTCCTTCTCTGTTTCTCTCTCTACCTTCGCATGATCGTCTTGTCGTGTCATTGCCTCATAGCTTGAATCTCCAAAGATTCTTTCATCATAGGTGAATCTTCTTGAGCTTGCAACTTTGTTCCGCCCTTGTGCTATCAACAACCCTCCTCTTGAATTTTTTGGATACAGGTGTGCTACCTTTTGTTGCTTCCATTTCATCTTCATATCCTTGTCCATGAACAACTTGATGTCTTCATAGATAGGGAATTTAATAGACACTTGATCGACTGCATCCCCAGTTGTGCTCTGAATATTGTCTGCGACTCTCCTCTCTTGGAATCCATTGTACCTGTGGTGCTGAGAGGTAGACACACCTATGCTACCTATAGACATAGAAACAATCATGGCAAGAAATTTGTTAGTCGAAAACCAAAACAAACTGCAGGATTGACATGCAACATACCTATGTGGTTCTTTGTGAAAATTGCACAATTTTCACCAGGAGGTCGGGAGATTGACTGCCAAAATTGTGCAAGTCACACTCTAGGCTGTCGGGAGGCTAACTGACTACTAGAACTACATAATGTAGAGTCCAACACAGCCTAATGAGGACTGAAATTGTGCAATGCATAATTTCAATCAGTAGTGACAGGCAAACTAGCATACTCCATTGTGCAATTTGTGGGGCTAGTAAGGCACTAACTCCTAGAATTGCGCAATGCAAGCCTTGAGGTCAATGCTAGGCTAAAATTGCACAATTTCTAGAGGGAAGGCATAGCCTTCACTCCCAGAAATGTGAAATGCTCGCTGGGCAAGGCAAGGTCCACGGTATGGCAGCCCAAACACATCAACGGGCGATTGAAAACATGAGAAGTTTGGATGCATTATGAAACTGAGTGTAAACAAGAGTGAATGATCCTACATGCAAACAAAAAGTGCAGGATTCAGAAAATGGAAAAGCATGCATTTCTGTGAAGCGAGTCACTACAATGGTGACCATCAGTGCAAAAAAAGTGCAAAAAAAGTGTCATCCATTTAACGGGAGTGAGATGCGAACAAAAATGGAAATGATGCTTCTTCAAGCTAACATACATTAAAACAACAACAAGCGCTCATCGAAATCAAACAAAAAGGACTCCCATAAAGCGAAACACAAAAAGCAACAAAAACACAGTGCAAGACATGAAAAGAGGGCTTACCTCAAAACAATTGAGTTTAATGTGTTGGCGAATCCTAGATGTGAAGTGGGATGTTGGAGATGCAATATCAGTGCGAGCAATGAGCTCTACAACATCTAGTTCATAAGTTTTGATAGAATCGAGGTTATGACGTGCATGCCACAAATCTAGGAAAAATGACACATGGTAGGAGTTTTCTAAAATGAGCCTTGCATGTAACCTCTAGCTGCTAAAAATGCATCCCTAAATCTAGGGATGCCTTTGCATGTTGCCTTGGGAAAAGCAGTCCATGCATGCAAATCCATTTTTCCTTGTCTCAGAGGGAACCAGTCAACCTGAAGGCACATGCATCAGTCTGCGAGCCTGGGATGAAAATTTACGTAGTTCCTAGGCTGAGCTGGGCTAGCTATCCCATGGGGATTACACAATTTCTGGGGCAGCAGGTGAATACCTCCCAGAATTGTGTAATTTCTAGGCTGAGCAATAGTGCTGGGTCAGATTACGCAATTTTCTAGAGGAGGAATTCCTAACTTCTCTGCCCAATTATGCAGCCTAGTGGGATACCAGGTTGATATGTGCAATTTCTGGAGAAAAGGATGCGTTCTCTCCATAATTATGGAATTTTCTAGGGGAATACTGACAGACTGATTTGCGCAATATTTGAGCTTAGCAGGTTGGCTAGCTCAGTTGCGCAATTCCTGGAGGGAAGGCTGGTTCCCCTCCAAAATTGCATAATTTTTCGGGGGAGCTGCTTGGCCAACACATGGTATAAGTTCGGAAAGATAGGTATAAGTCCTGAAAGACAGCATGTGAGGGGAGTGAAGCAAATTGACATGCACAAGTTGACAAGACATTGCGAAACAACTGAATGCTTGGCGGCGCAAGACACGCTGCTAAGGATGTTTTGTAGGGAGACTCCAAAACGAAGCTAAGGGGAAATTTTGGAGGGTGTTTGTAGTCACTACAACACAACCATATAAAATGATTTTATTGATTGAAGTGAACTTCAATAGTATTCATAACATCAAGTATAATCATAGTCAATCCTTAGCATTCCAAAAGTTAACACACCTTTAAATGGAGAAGTCACTCCTATTTCTACAAAATCTAACGTAAATAATTAATAAATGTAGATCTACAAATCTCTCATGAATCCACATCTCTCCTAGATCCATAAATATATCATGTGGCTACAACAATGTGCTAACATCTAGCATGTAACATCTCTTCATATCCTCTCACAAATCTCCAAAATATTTGATAGGAGATATTTATGAAAACTTCTATGATTCTTCTCCATGAATTGTTCTTCATTAATGATCTCAAATCTTCAAGAGTTTTAAGTGAAAATTTGAACTTGAGACTTAGAGGCCAAATATGACTTTGTTGGAATCTTCAAATATGCCTACAAGCATCACAAAACTCATTTAAATTTTATATATAAGTGAACGCTTGTTATTTTTCTAATATTTACCCATATTTTCACTCAAAATCCTAAAATATTTTTTTTGGAAATAGGAACTATAAATCTGTATATGATCATGAAAATGGTCTTAGTGTAAGGTGATGGAGCTACAAACTATGGTAAATATTCAAGGAAGTTAAAGAAAAGAGAGTGAAAAAAAATGACATTTTGGAGACCCAACATTCCCTCCAACTGAAGATGCTGCATGTCCTCTAGAAACTTTACATGATTGTCATGGACTATATCATTTTATTTTATTTTATATAGCCTTTTTTGGAGTGGCATATTAATTATTTTCTGACTTTGAGATATTGTTCAACGCTCGCAAAGTTTCCTTCAATTATATTTTTTTCTCAAGAACATGTTGTCGTTGAGAGTCTTATTTCTTTGAAAGGTATCTAAGTGACAACTCTTCTATTTATTTCTTGTGTGGAAACCACAAGTATTATAAGTGTTGTTACTTGTGTGGAAACAATTTTCTTTTACTCTTCTTCTTTCTACAACAAAGAATACCTTAAAATACTTATACCAAACAATGTTTGTTAATAATCTGGATCTTTTTAAAGCATATAAACCTTTCAATTCCCCCCCTCCCCTCCCCCATTGAAGGTGTTTTTTTCCTTTTGAAAATGGGGAAAAAAATCACATGTGAAATTTTCCAAAAACATGTGTTTTATCATTCAAAAAAATAATTTTTAAAGATTAGAAAACAACATACCTTTGCCTACGTGAAAGGTCAATAAGCTATGCATCTGTGAGATCTGATTTGTTACTATTGGACCATGAAATGTGAAGTGAAAAGAATTTTCTTTGCTTCTTCATCTCTTGGCCCAAGGAATAGTGGTTGAAATCTGAAATTACAATCTTTGTGCCTTCTTATTGTTGGAACTAAGCTACTGTTGTTGAATTCAGAAATTGAATCTTGATTTCTTAAAACATTGCTGCAAGCTACTAAAATCATATAATTTCCATTCATATCCACATTATTGCATAATTCTTTCTTATGTGAATAATTTTTTTTGATGTTGAACATAGAAATAAATGGTTATATTATCGATCATTAATGAGTGTTGTTAACCAACACGAGACTACTCACTGGTAATGCCAATGAGAGTTAATATTCCCAAGTAAATCTTACTAGGTACAAATAAATGAGTTGTAGTTGAGTCACCTACAAGAACTAAAAAATAGGGGACATCGATGTATTCCAAGTGTTTATTAGTGAGAGAACTTGTCATTAAGGCATGCAAGCTTCAATCTACTAAAAATATCTGTAGTCTTGGACCTAGATGATGTGATGAAGTTGATGGGTTAATACTTGTTAGAAGGGAGGTCCTAATGAATCCTCCATCATCTAACATGAGCATAAAGTAATGATGTAGAGGACCATAGATGAAATATTTGCACTATTAATAAATATTATAAAACTTAGCATTATAAGTGATTTTAATGAATTCGTTCATCTGTTAGGGGTGAATGTAAGTGAGGAAGGAAAGTATGGAACTTTCAAAGAGAAAATAGTTTTGATTTCATGACCTTATGGTAGTAGGATGATAAAATTTAGACTTCAACATGGATGGACTATAAGTTTAGAGAGAAAATGAATGAGTAGAAATTGAAATATGGATGTGATCTCACATGGACTTGAATTATTCATGTTATTCTTGAAAAGAAATTGGCCTTTGAAAATCACTGCTGCATGGATTGATATTCTTTGATCGTCTTGCAACCTACAAAAACTTAGCACTAATATAAAATAAAATGTAAGAGTATCGAGAGAGAGAGGTGATAAATCTCTCTTCATCTGATATATACCAAAAAAATCATAAATTGTCTTAATAAAGAAAATCTAAAGAAGATAAATAAAAATGAGATGCACTTTTTACCTATTGGGAAGTGATGCATCTTGGACTACCCGTCAGTGTTTTATTGATAAAGTCTTTGTTTGATATCTAATTTCAGTGATTCAAAAACCAAGTTAAATAAAATTCATATTAGAAAAATGTTTTTAATGATTTGATGATTTTTCAAAGTCAAATTACTGTAAAATATAAAAAAAATGATGAATGTTTTATTTTGTCAAATGCTAACGAAAATAATTCCAAGATGTAGAGTTTGTCAAGATATTTTCAAATATGCTTGAATCACTTAAACCAAATGTTGTAGAAGAAATTTATGCCAATCTAAATTTTTTGAAAAATAGGGAAAATCATTGTGCAAGGGTGCCACATGTCAATGCCAGACAGTGCCATGTGACAGTGCCATGTTAAGGTTCCACCAATTTTTTAATTTCTATTGAAACTTGTCCATGCAATCGTTCAAAAAAATCGACTATCGACTATCAACTATCGAGAATTTAAGTTTTTTCAGCAGGTTTATTTTATTCAAGGCTAAAGCCTCAACAATTGAAAAAAATCCAAATCTAGGCATCTCTGCATTCTGTATTTACATCAATGACATTTACAAAAACCTTTGGCCCTAGTTCGTTTATTAATGCAATGGTTTATTTAAACCTATTTTAAACCTTTATTTATTTTCATATGTTAGTTGGTTTGTTTTTATCCATGGTCTTTTTTCTTTTCTTTTCTTTTTTATAAATTTTTGTATTTTTATTTTGCTTTAGTGTTTTATTTTTAAGTTTTCTCGTGGTTTTGTTATTTTATGTGTGGTGTTTCATTGTGTTATTTTTAAATAATTTATTTTAGTTTTTTTTAGAAAACTTAATTAGGCCTTTTTTTTTCTTTCTGAATTAGGCTATTCTATTATGTACAAAAGTTGAAAATACAGTTACTATGCAGGCTTTACAGCGGGAGCCTGTTGCCATAGATCCTGGCAAACGGGCTCAACCCTTTGGCCATGCGTGCAAAAAACTCAGAAATTCCCACGCAGGGGAGGACCATGAAAGTTCCCACGCAGGGGAAACTAGCAACCAGAACAACGACCATCAATCCCTTGCAGAGGAGGACCCAAAACCGAAACGGTAACCATCAGTCCCACACAGGGGAGCGCCATGGAGGCTTAATTCCTCATCCCTGAAAGAACCCCAAAACACTAAGACGTGTCGACCCCAAAACATTGTCACTGAGACTCGTCGATGGCTGAAACAGAACAAAACATAGACATGCAATGAAAAGTGGACGAGGTAACCTGAACCGAGAAGCCAAGAGCCAACACCTGGGCTACAGTTCCCGAACTGGAGCTGCATGCTAATCTTCCGACTCTTCCTCTTCCGGCTCCTCCTCCACTATCGGACAGGGCTTGTAGTAGTCCTCCTCCAGCACTTTCGTTGCAGCTTCCTCAACCTCTGCAGGTAGAGATTCACTGCCGTCCTTGTGAGGAGTCGAAGCCTCGGCTGTCTTTCCCTTGTCTTCCTGAGTCGCAGTGGCCTTATGGCTTTCTTCTTGCGAGGGAGCTGGAACAGGCGGAGAACTGGTGCCTCCTTCCTCCTCTGGTTCCTCAATGAACAGAACAGAGATATGAGTGTTGATACATGGCCTAGTCAAACGGCTGTCAAAAGAGAAGATGGCCGAGCCAAAGAAGGGTGCACCAGAAGTGCCAGAGGAGTTGGCTTCCAGGAGTTGGGCAGGCTGGGAAGGATGAGCGAAGGCTGAGCTGGGGCAGTGACAGAAGCAATGGCAGTGTGGGCAGTGGCAGGGAGGGCGGAATTCCTCTGCAGCGGGGCGTCGCGAGGTTCCCCCTCTGCTGGAGCCCCTGCGACTCAGCAGCCGTGGGCGTTCACGAGCCATGCTGGCGGGGAGAATCAGGGAGTGATTCAGCCGGACGAACAGGTGGAGGTTATGACAAAACGGGGCAGAGCCTGCCTAAACCAGGAACTGGATCCGAATTACCCAGAGGTCTAATTGCAAGTGAGTAGGAACGCATAATTCAGACGGCATGAGGCCAGGAGGGCGGATAGGGCCGCTGTTTATAGAGCTTCTAGCTCTACCTCGGTGGTTGTCTGCCATTAAAGCTGCAGTCAAATCCATCGCAGAGCCGAGAGGGGGAGCGCAGCCAAGAGAGGCCGAAGCATGAATGCCTCTGGCCTGCTAGCCTGTGACTATTAAAGCCACCGTCCTAGAATTGCCATTACCATCATTGCCCATTTGCGCCTTGCGCGTGATGGGCACGTGGTCTCCTCGGGACCTCTGTCCCATCAGCCAGAAAAACTTAACGATCACCCGCATCCGGGAACAAAGGTAGTGGGCTTGGCCCAGTTTAGACTAACTACTCGCACGACGAGCTACGACCTTGCTCGAGATCGAACACAAGACTGGTCCATCATGACGAGGCCGACTTTACCACTACGCCGCCTCCACGACCTTAAAAGGTAGTGGGCTTGGCCCGGTTTAGACTAACTACTCGCACGACGAGCTACGACCTTGCTCGGGATCGAACACAAGACCGGTCCATCATGACGAGGCCGACTTTACCACTACGTCGCCTCCACGACCTATAGGCCTTTTTTAAGTAAAGAAAAACAAATTATTTTAGTAAATTTTGAGACATATTTAATCTAACATGAACATCGAAATTTAAACAATTTTTTTTAAATGAATGGTAAATTTATATCTTAATCATCGTTTTTTAGACCTATGAATTTTATTGCGAAATTTCAAAGCTATGTTATCCAAATTTTCTTGTCTAATACCATAAGTCACAACAATATAAGAAAAAGAGCATTCTTTGAAATTTTGTGAATTCTTTGTTCATTTGAAATCTAAAATTTGAAGGAAAAAGTAAGAATAATTAATCTTAAACCTCAAATTTTTAGCTCCCAAAACTTTACTTATTCTCCTTCTTCACAATTGTTCATTCTCTTGTAGATCTTGTTGCCAATGTTTAGTGAACGAGGTGGCTCTTAGTACACCACTAGATGCAATTTTCTAAGAAGTAAATGAAAAAAAAAAAGAAACTCAAAACATTAAAAACATCATCAAGCTTGGTTTTATTTATTTATTCTATCCTACTCTACTTTGAAAAAGAAAAGATTTTATTTTAGTTGTAGGAGAATTTTCAATGGAGCCATGTGTGTAATAGAATGACAAGTAAACTCATATACAGGTTTGAAATATATTCTTTGATATATACCAGTAAATGAGAGACCCATTACTTTGATTGAGATGATGTAAATAATGGTTGAAGAAGAGAGTGATGCTCCAACTTAAAGATTGTATTGAACCAAAGTTCGATATAGCTATGGTTCCCTTGGTTGCCTTCCTCATCTAGATCATTTTATTTATCTTCTTCTTCCATTCTAGCCAAATCTTCTACTATGGGATGGTTGATATATTGGATGCATAAAGGATCTAGTGATAGGCATAGTAGAAATTCCTCAATCTCAGGTTCTAATGGCGCTCTCCATCAAATATGGTGCATGATTCTTTAGTCTCATTTGGGTCCTCTTCTTCTGGATGATATCCTTGTATAACACATAGATTAATATATGTAGCACTTATAGTACCTAAAATTAGTTGAAATTTAGGCATCCTAAATAATTTTTACCATGCATCTAAAACTTAATGCAACTAAAATGAGATGCAATTGCAACAACTCTATTTATGAAGAACCTCATAATCGTATTGCACAATTTCTTACATCTCGTCTTACCGATCCTTCTAAACATAGTTGTGTAAAATAAAATATATTATAGATTTAAAGATAATTCCTATATATACTTCCCCGACAACAATGCCAAAAAAGTTGGGTAATCCAATTATTGGTTAAATTACTTAGCATTAAATTACCTATTTAGGTTTGTATACTTGTGAAGTACACTCACACAATATATGCTAGGAATTAACTCTCAATCAAAACATAAATTAACCTATGGAAACTATTGAAATTATGAAATGAAACCTATTAATGAAAAGCTCTAAATGAGCACACACACATGTTATTATTTAAAGACTATACCTAGTAAAGCATTAAATTCAAAACTTGAAAAGTAGTGTGTTGAATTGAAACCAGTTATTCTAATTGTATACTATGAAATCTTTTGAAATTCTATTCTATTGAACATAAAGGAAAACCCTATTCTATTGGATTTGAAAATGAACCTAATCTATCAAACTTTGAAAATAACTTTGATCTATTGAACTCAAAATAAAAATCAAATGTATTGGACTTGAGAGTAGATTTAATCTACTGAACATAAAAGAAAATCTATTCTATAGAAATCAACAAGACTCTATTCTATGAAAACAATAAGACTATATTCTAAAGCGAGAAGAAAATGAACTAGAATTAAAGCCTATTGAGATTGCTAATGCATGCAGACCAAATTAGAGCCAATCACAACTATCAATTATCTATGAATATGAGACTAAGTAACTTAAATAGAAGTGGAATTAAGGATTTTGGTTATTTTCAATTGTTTTCAAGCGCTTGATCTGCAAATAAACATAAATGAAATGAGCATAAAAGAGCATAATGATAGTGAGTATAATATAGATCATTTAATTAAAAGACATGTAATTGCAGAAAATGAGCATAAAAGAAATTAGTATAACAAAAATGAAACATTAAAATGGACACATACTCATCAGGGCGCCTTCCTGAAGTGCACAAGAGGTGGAAAGTTTAGGAAACTATTGATCAAACACTGGATCTCATCATGAAGGAACAACCATATCAAAGCATTGTATTAACTAAAGTGGACTTCAATATTATTCATAACATCAAGTATACACAGAAAATCATTTGCATTCCAAAAATTAACACAACATTTAATGGTGAAGGAACTCCGATTTCTATGAAAAATAAGATAGCTAATTATGAAATGTATATCAATGAATATCCCCTCGATACACATATCTCTCCTAGATCCAAAAATATCTTGGTTAGAATAATGTGTTAACATGTCTTCATATCCTTTAACAAATCTCTAAAATATTTGATATGAGATACTTATGAAAACTTCCATGATTCTTCTACATGAAATTCAGTTGATCAATGATCTCAAATCTTCAATTGTTTGAAGAAGAAATTAGAATTTTATACTTAGAGGCCAAATATGACTTTGTTGGAATATTCAAATATGCTTGCAAGCATCACAAAATTCATCGAATTTTTATATATAAGTGAACATGTGCTATTTTTCTAGTATTTACAATAAATTCACTCAAAATACTGAAATAAATGTTTTGGAAATAATAAGTATAAACCCATATATGAACATGAAAATGGTCTTAATGTAAGGTTATGGAGCTGCAAAATATTGTAAATATTGAAGGAAAGTTAAAGAGAAGAGAGTGAAAAGGAATGATATTTTGGAGACTCAACATCATACATGATGGAGAGAGGAATACTTATAAGTACCTAAAGGATGGGATAAAACATGCACTGCTACCATTGCATGAAGAAGGTACAATGTAGTATAATGGCCCAAAGGAATTGTTGTTTAATGGAAAGGAGTTCTTGCCACAAATTAAAGAGAATTAAGTAGGTTTTGCTTTAGTCTGCAAACATAAAGTAATACTTAAAACAACTACAATTGCATATTTTCCTATTTAAATTCAATAAATGTTGAATGAGTATAATGATATAATTGTGGATGACTTTCATAATGAATTCCTACCTATGAGAAGTATATGTCATCACATTGATTTAATAGCTAGAGAAAGTCTACCAAATAAGGTTGCATATCGAGTGACCCCTAAGGAGAATGAAGAAATCAAAAGGAAAGTTTAGGAGTTGCTAGATAAGGAACTGATTAGAGAGAGTCTGAGTCCTTGTGCTATGTCAATAGTTCTGAGCCCCAAAAACGATGGTGGTTAGAGAATGTGCATAGACTTAAGAGACATCAATAAGGTCATAATTAGGTATTATTTTCCTTTACCTCTTAGATGATTTAATAGATTGTTTAAGTGGTACTAATTGTTTCTCTAAGATAGATATGAAAAGTGTGTACCATTCGATCAAGATTAGAGAAGCATATGAGTAAAAGGCAATTAAAACTAATGATGACTTGTACAAATGACTAGTAATTCTACTTGGAATATCTAATGGACCTAACATCGTTATGATGTTAATGAATGAGGTGTTAAAGGATTTCATAGGAAATTTTGTGATTTTGTATTTAGATGAAATTGTAGTGTACAGTCAATCTAACGAAGAGGTTTTATGGAACTTAAGGTATGTTTTGGAAAAGTTGTCATAGACTAAGTTATTAATTAAATTGAAGAAATGTTCATTTCAAAAATAAGAACTTGTCTATTTGGGTTTTTTTTTTATATTTGGAGATGTTTTAAAAATGGAACCCAGGAAGGTAAGGGAAATCATACAATGTCCCTCTCACAGGAATATATTTGAAGTTAGAAGTTTCCAAGGATTGGCTAGTTTTTATAGGAAGTTCACTACAAACTTTAGTAGATTAAGTGTTCCAGTCATAAAAACTATAAAGAAGGATAAGTATCCATTCTAGTGGATTGTATAAGTAGAGAAATGATTTCAATTGTTGAAGAAAAATATTACAGAGCAGCCTGTCTTATTATTACCAGATTTTAATATTTTATTTCAAGTGGAATGTGATGCCAGTGGTGAAGCAATTAGATTTGTGCTAAGTCAAAAGGAGAAACACATATCATATTTTAGTGAAAAAATAAATGAGGAAAGAAAAAAAATACTCATCCCATGACAAGAAATTTTGTGATGGTTTCCAAGCATTAAGGAAATGGAGGTATTACTTAATGGAAAGGGATTTTTTTAATATTTAGACAATTATTCCTTACAATACATAATGTAATAGCCAAAGTTGAGCAAAAAACATGTTAAGTGGATGGAGTTCTTGCAAAGATTTACTTTTGTATTAAAGCACTTCAATGGCCAAGTTAACAAAATTGTAGATGCCTTGAGTATGAGGAGCTTGATAATGTAGGAGAGTCAAATACATGTAATAGGTTTATATTCTATGAAGGAATTATATGAGGAAGACACAACCTTCAGAGATTCTTATGAAGCATTTAAAAATTCAATAGCCAGAGACACAAATAAGTGGATTGAATATACGTTGTTGGACATACTACTATTAAAAGAAAATAATCTTTGTATTCCAAAGTGTTCAATGAGGGAAAATCTAATCAAAGAGAAACATAGTGGAGGAATAGCTGGACATTTTGGGCATGATAAGACTTAAGAGTAGTTGAGACATTTCTTCTTTTGACCAAATATGTGATTGGTGTTCTAATGTTTGGAAACAATTGTAGAATCTGTCAGCATGCAAAAGTAAAGATTCAAAACATAGGGTTGTATATCCCACTACCAATCCCAACCAAACATTGCAATTTGGTAAGTATGGACTTTGTGTTGGGTTTTCTACGGACACAAAAGGTGATGATTCAATATTTGTAGTGGTTGATAGAGTCTCAAAAATGATCATTTTCATCCCTTTTTTAATATTATTGATGCTACACACATTGCTAAATTATGTTTTAAAGAAGCGGTAAGACTACATGTAATACCTAAGAGTATTGTATCAGAGAGAGATACTAGATTCTTGGGGAAGTTTTGGATGAATTTGTGCAAAAACAATGGAACAAAGTTGAATTCTAGCTCATTTTATCACACATAGAGATATGGATAGAATGAGGTGGTTAATAAGAGCATGGAGAGTATTTCAAGGAGCTTAGTTTAAGAGCATCCTAATCGGTGGGATTAAGTTCTTTCTTAAGAAGAGTTTTGGTATAATGGTTCTCCAAAAAACATTTGTTCTATAATTAAGAGTTGTGGGATGTATGTAGTAAAAGTTAAAATAAACTCCATATCATGTGAGCGTGATCTAATTACTAATCCTTCTATATACACAAATACAATGTAAAATTAGATTATTACTTTTAGTACTTTTAGGTGTTGTTAGAATTTGCAAAACATATATTCCACAAAAAGATATAAAAAAAGCATCATTCTATAAAAATCATGTTATCAACATAGCGAGCATCTCATTGTTCCATAACAATAATGCTATATGTGTAGTGAACATCATCACATTAGCCAATGCAATGAAGATCACATGATTGTTATAAACCAATGCGTTTTCCCTTTGTTATTGCGAAATAGATAGTTAACCCATATTAATGAAAATTGAGAATCTAAATATATGAACCCGATGGTGTACTGATGTCACATGGTTTCTGTAAACCAATGTTTTGCTTTATGTTCTTGTGAAATAGACACTTAACACATTTTAATGGAAATTGAAAATACTAAATATATCAACCAAATAATATATATATATATATATATATTATATAATATATTATATATTATATAGATATAAGATAGATAGATAGATAGATAGATATATTATATATATATATATAATATATATATATAATTTAAAAAAATCATTTATTTAATACAAAATATAAGTTAAATAAGAATTAAATAACTATGTTGATAGAAATATTGTTTGTTTTTTTTTATTGTGTGATTCAGGGACACTAAAGATGGATGGTCACTATATCCACAAAAAATATCTAGAGAAATCCACTTGAAGGTATCACTTCCCATTGGATCATTAGCAAATCATAACCCCAAGAGAGTCAAGGAGAATTGACCCTATGACCTTCCATTAGAAAGGGGGGATTTAATGACAAGAACATGACCAATCGTTATGTCTTCTTTGCTTTTTAATTAGATTTATTAATTAAAAAAAATTGTCATATGAAGTGAGTTATGAAGTTATGGTTTTTTGGACATGTTGTATTGATAAGCCATGGTATTGGGTCATGGATTTGTGAAAAAACTTATTTATAGATTAATAATCTCCATCGTAATGAGAGTAAATCTCCATGACTGAGAATCTTGTTCCACTTTTTACAAAATCTCTGTATGTTTAATTGATATATCAATTATTTTTATTGCACTAAAGGATGCTCTTTGCACCTACAGGAGCTATACAACCCAGTATGACAATGTTGTTGTAAAACATTATATAGTATTATATTTACATGGTGGAATTATGTAAAATAAAATTAAAAATAAATTTCGTTACTTCCATTTTCAATGCGAAAATAATATCTCTACAAATCTTATGAAAATAAACTAGACATCATAATTTCATGCTCTTTTATTATGCCTCTTAATTGAAACACATATTATGATACTTTCTTTATACTTTCAAACTTCAAAATTGCAAAGCTAAACATATTATGAGCTTCTTACTATTGTTATAGGCCATCATGACACATATGATCAAAAGACATGGAAACCAGATCAATCAATGTCCATGAACATTTCTTCATCATCCCTTCAAAAATACCTAAGCATGAACCTTTCTAAAAGTTTAAGTTTCTGAAATAAATTTCTCATAATAGGTGTTTTTAGCCCCAACACTCCCTACCCTCTTAGTCACCTACGTTCAATGCGTGTTTCTCCTTTAGGAACCAGTGTTGGACGACACTAGTTGCTCCCTTTTTTAGGTCAGTTCATTCTAAAAATTTGGGGAAATTAAAAAATATTATGAAGCTTCCTCTTCCAGAAGCTTCTAAAGGTTTCTTTAACTATTTAGCATGGACAAGAGATTTAATCCTATATGATCATACCTTGGAGACGTCACCTCTTATCCATTGAGCTCAACCTCTCGACATATGTGGATCTTAAACCTATAATGGTAAATCATAAACTACCATCCTTCTCCTATAAATTTATTGTTATCGATAGCATCAAGGTTGGCTTTTGGAGACTGAAATTATCCTCACGTTGCTGCTATGAACATAGAGGAGTCATCATATTCATGCATTAAGGTTGATCTTGAGGGGTGATTTACGACAAGGAATGACAGGTCAACTTACGGAGTCATCTATAAAATCAATTTTTGTTTATGGTTGAAAACTCTCTTTTATTTCTATTAATACAAAGAGTATCTTGTTTTCCTTTATGTGTCATGCTATGTTTACACTCATATATTTCAATGGCATGTTGATTCATTGAATAAAGATGATATATTATTCTACATAGATGTTATGGATCCTTTGCTTGTTTTAGTCGTGTGTGGAAGTTCTAATTATAGCAGCTAGAGCTGAAATTGGAACGTACAAGTGAGGAGGAAAGGGAATATTTCTACATGTTCGAGGTAAGCTTCATTCCCATACTCTAATCTCTCTAACAAAAAAAATTATGTTCTTTTCCTTCTGTTGTTATAGACTAGGCCACTAAGTCTAAGGAATTCACATTTTTCCGTAATCGTAAATTCCATATAACAAATTGGTGACCATACTAGGGACCCTTTCTTCCCTTAGCGGTTTCCTTGACCTTGGCACCCTTTTCACTTCTTTAAGAGGCCTTGGCTAACTCATTCAGGTGTTCATTAGCCTTAGTCAAACCCTTATTTGAGCTTATCTTGGATTTTTGTGTCATATCTTGGTCAAAGTTTCCTCAGTGTAACCCTTGGTTTGGAGATAGAGTGATTTAGTGCACCCTCTCATTCTATGTACCTACGTTGCAAAGCAGTGGTGCCTATTTTGCACACACATTGATTCCTGTAAGATGAAAAAAATACATTTTCTTTCCCGTGTCTCTTGTTTTCTTTGGTACAAGTTTTTTTCCTTTTGTCTCTTAGTGTGTCCTTGTCTCTGCAAAGCCTCCACTTTGTTTTCTTTAGGTTTTATTAGGCTCTGATTGGAATTTGTTTGGTTTTTTCTTTGTTCTTGTCAATTAGGTTTTGCAAACTTGTTGCTTGATCATTGATTACTTGAAGAATTTGATATTATAGTCATCATTCTATGTTAATTTTCTCATAAGTGATTTATTATCATCTTAGTATTCATGTCATTTGAATATTAAGAGGATCGAAAAGAAAAATCTCATCATTTTTGCATTTTTCATTTGATTTAGAGATTTATGTGAAATTTGAAATTGGAACAATTTCATTAGGGAATATTACTTAACAAATTTTGTTTTCTTCATTACTATTTTTTTCTTCCCTCCCATACATATATTTCAATAAAAAGGAAAGATTTCACTTCTAGATTGCACTTTAAGATATTTAGGTGAAATTTGTGCTGATCCTTGAAAGCTAAATCTTAATTCAAGTTAAACTTTAAAATTTATTGAATCAATCTTAAGGAGAATTTAAAACATTAATGCAAACATTTGGAGGTCTAGGCTAGAGACATGTTTCGATGTCTATAAACATAGGAGTTCTCATTGTTTTTCAATGTTGCATTCTAGGGGTGATATCTCGTTCCACGTACATAAGTGTATAAGATTGTTCTCCAAATACCTTTGGGTATATTGGATGTCACTCCACGCATGAAAAGTATATGGGAACACTCTCTTCGTACAATTACACATTATATAACACTAACATGGATTGTTCTTTCATGTACCTTCATGTATATTTTAGAATTCCAAACTATGTTTCTATCCCCACCTTAGGTAACTAACTCGACCGTCTTGTATACTATGATACTCTGAACACAACATTCGGGGAGATTGTCTACCCCGTAAGTAAATCCTTGATTATCAAAGGTGGTATATTAAGGTTCACAATTGCTTGGTAAACTCTTTTTCATGGTTATACCCCTTCTTATTTATTTTTGCGTTAATTTCTAAAATTTATTAAACCAACATGGAATAACAACCACCTCAACCTCGTCGTTCACATAAGATGAAAATACTTCCTCCTCTTCCACCCGAGGAAACTCCTAGATGTCAAAAGACTCAAAATACGAAATTTGGTACTTCGAGAGATACTCCTCTTGGTCCTCCATTTGAAATTGATCCACGAGAAACATCTATTCTTGTGAGTACTAAACCCTAGATCACTTCTTTATTAGCTGGTGAGTTCAACACAATCAAAATAGAAGCAGATGATACTTTATTACCTGAGGTCATTGAACCTATGTTTCTTGACTTATCTATAGTACATCATGAGATTATACAATTAGGGGACCCTTACTTAACTGCAATTGTTACTTTTGTCTCTTTCTCTTCTCTCCCTTCATCTTTAGCTCAACCACAATCCACATGTCTTGGACTCGATGGTGAAGAAATTCCACCTGGTTTTTTAGTATCAAGGAGATCCCTCAAGAAGAGTTTCGACCTTCTTATCCTATTTATTTGAGAGGGATTCATCTCTATTAGGTCCCACCTCCTCATACTCTAGCACAAGCTCCTTTGTCTCATTGAGCTCTTTTCAACTCACCCTTGAGTTTCCCTCCGCAATCATCTTTGGGAAGTTTAATCATGAATAAGTTTTCTATGGTTTCTTAGCCCACATATGATATTATGATTGATACAACCAATGTTGGAGATTCTTGTATGTTTACAACATCACTAGGAGCACATTTGTATGGTGACCCATCCATCCTTCTTGGTTATTAATCATTGTTTCATACCTTTTCTGATGCAACATCTAGTCTATGGACTTCTCCCATGTCATCATCTTATGGAATCCCATTTGACACTTCTTTGATGAGTGCTACACATTCTGCTCTTCCTCCTCCATCCCAAGCTTGTTAGGTCCCTATAATACTAGTGTATTCCCCTTATTTTTATTAGTGTAGCCCCCTATTGTTATTGTTGTGCCCATGTATCCCCTGTGTTGTTATTGTTGTGCCCCATACAAGCCCATTATTGTTATGGCTGTGCCCTTACATTATCATTGTTATGTAGGCTCTGATTATATTGTGACCCCTTATACTCCTATATATACCAAGGAGGTATTACCATTTGAATCATCCAATAATTATTCATTTATGTAATCTAAAGGAATTTTTCCCCTTGAAGAGGATATTTTTTAATTCATTGATCTATCTTTTCTATGAGCTAGTTTCATAACATTTGGTATTAGAGATTTTGATTCTACGATTTCACTTCTTCAAATAGGTCATCTTTGAATTTTCATAATAACGTTTTTTTTACGAGGCTTCAGAAGCTTAAATTTTTAACATGTGAAGTTGAAATCTTGGTGAACTTCGTGTAAAAATTTCATAGCTTGGTTCACTATACCTTTGGAGATATGATTTGAGGACATTAGGATTTTTGTAGGATCCAAAATTCAATCTCAAATAGGTGACCTAGGGAAAATCATCATAACTTTCTCTCTAAGCATAAAATTTGAATTTTGTACAAAGTGACTAAAAATGCACGGAATCGAGTTTGTGGTGTATCATTTTTAGAGCTGAAGGTTGAAACAGTGACACATGGCACTCTGTACAAGCTCGCTCTACTTAATTAGTCCATAATCAGGTTATTCTGGGATAACTAGCATAACCCTATGTTGATGAGTCCACTATTGGTCTGACTTATGACATTGGAAATAATATTAATAAGGCTAACACAAGAACGAATTTGAGACCTTGAATATCTAAAATCACAGAGTTACAACCATTTGAAGATTGAAGTTACTCCTAAAAGCAAGAAAAATGTGTGTACTTTTTTTTTAATTGCATAACTTTTGTTTGAAAATTAAATTTGAAGTGAGTCCAAGGGAATATTGAAGCATATATATCAATATTGGGTTCTAAAATTCCTCCCACAAAAAATATATATATATATATACACCAATTAATCCCTTAGAATGATTATATTTGACGGCATTGAAGAGGCCAAGAATTGCACATGATATTTATCAAAATTACGAGACCAAGTGAAAACAAAATTTGCTCTCCAAGGAACAACCAAAGAAGACATGGATGGTTTTACAATTGGAATGGATGCGTTTAAAATGGCATGAATGGTTTGAAAAGTATTACATGCGAAGGTTTGAAAGAAAGTTTGACAAAGTTGTGCAAGAAAGGGCTTCATCGATTGTGACAAGGTAATCCATGAAAATCATGATGAGGAAAAAAGGAATATGAATTATGATTTTAAAGACTCCAATGTGAGTTTTAAGAACCACCAAATTCCAAATATAGATGTGAGGATGTTTGATTTTAAGGATTCAGTAACATGGATACTACAGATGAAGCAATATTTTGATCTAAATGGTGTTCAACACACACAAAAGATATGCATTACATATTTATATTTAGAACCAAATCAATTTGAATGGTATCGATGACTTTGTTCTCATAAACCACTTGTCACTTGGTAATTGTTCATGAAGGAAATGATAACACATTATGAGGATACAAAGAGTAACACCTTCTCTAGCTAATTGATAAATCTCAAACGAAAGGGTTCAATGGAAAAGCACATTGAGGACTTCCAAAAATTTAATATTAGGGTAACTAATATCTAAGAGGAGAATAGGATTGATGTATTCATAGGGAATTTCAAGGTTAACATCCATCATGAGGTTCACCTTTGGGAACCCAATTCATTGGATAAGGCATTCAAGGTGGCAACAAAAGTCGAAAGAAAATTATGGCAACAAGGAAGTCTACTACTCACAACAATAAAGATGGAAATGTTACTAGTACTAGCCTTCCACAACCTACAATGTTGACACCACAAAAATTTGAGGAAAAAATGGAAAAACGACTTTGTTACATTTGTGATAACAAATACACTAAAAGTCATAAGTGTGTTATGAAGAAATTATTCTACATAGATTGTGAAGAGTAGAAAGAAAAGGAACAAGAAACATCACAAGGGGAGGATATACACTAGGAACCGATCCTAGAGAAATAAGAAATGAATCTAACCATATCTTCTAATGCATTCGAAGGAATTACCACTCCTCAAACTCTAAATATAGAAGGATATATCAAGAAGAAAAAGGTAACAGTGATGATTGATTAAGGTAATACTCATACCTTTATTCATTGTAAGATAGCTTAAAAATTGAATTGGTTCCTATATCCAACACCCAAGTCTCAAGTGATTTCAAATGGAGGACCTATAAATTTCTCTGGAAAATGCCATAATATCAAGCTAACCATGGGGGAACATGTATTAAATAGTCCAATGCTTTCCATTCCAATGGGTGGTGTTGATGTTGTACTAGGAGTCCAATGGTTACAATATTTGGGGACAATAGCTTTTAATTTTCAAGAAATTTTCTTAATTTTTTTTTGGGAAGGAAACGAAGTTGAATTAAGGGGTATCACAGGGAAACTAGGAAAGATAATCATCTCTAATGGCATGAAAAATCTTCTGAATAAATAATGATGATGAATAATTGCACAATTATGCTCACCAGAGGTTTAAACACCAAAATCATCTATTTCTCCAGATCTCCAAAAAGTCTTGGAAAATCGTTCCAAGGTATTTGAGACTCCTAAAGGCCTCCCACTTATACATGATCATGATCATGCTATTCATTTGAATCCAAGAAGTGTTCCTTCAAACATTAGACCTTACAGATATCCCTATGCTCAAAAGGGTGAGATTGAATGTATGGTTGCAAAAATGTTAGAGGCTATTATAATTCAACCTAGTCAGAGTTGTTTCTCTGCTCCAACAATATTGGTGCATAAGAAGAATGGATCATGGCATATGCGTTCATATTATAGGGAGATTATGAAGCTCAATATTAAAGGTAAATTTCCCATTCCTTTCATTGATGAATTGTTGGATGAATTACATGGAGCAATTTACTTCACCAAGGTAAATCTTCGTTCAGGATATCATCAAATTAGAATGAAGACTGAAGACATTCTGAAAAAAACACTCAGAACTCATGAGGTTCATTATGAATTTTTGTTCATGCCTTTTTCCCTTACTCATGCACCTTCAAAATTTCAAGGTTTGATGAATTCAATTTTCTAACCCTTCCTTAGAAAATTTGTGTTAGTAATTTTTCATGATATACTAATATATAACAAGCCTTGAAAGGATCATGTCCAACATGTGTACAGGGTGCTCAAATTATTAGAGGAGAAACAATTATATGGGAAATCCTCCAAATATTTCTTTGGAGTGCAATAGGTGGAATATTTGGGTCATATTATATATCATGAGGGTGTTAAGGTAGACCCTAACAAAATTAAATCCATTAAGGAATTGAAAATCCCCACAAACATAAAACATCTTCGAGCATTTCTTGGGTTGACAGGGTATTATCGCAAGTTTGTTGAGAATTATGGGAGAATAAAAACAACTCTAACAACAATACTTAAGAAAGATGCATTTTCTTATACTCCAGAAGCGACTAAGGCCTTTGAACATCTTAAAGAGGTAATGTGCCAAGCACTGGTATTAGTTAAACCTGACCTCAAAAAAACATTTATTATTGAATGTGATACCTTATGAAATGGAATTGGTGTCGTTTTAATGCAAGAAGGAAGACCCATTGCTTTTGAAAGTCATCCAATCAAAGAAAAGTATTTACACAAACCTATTTATGAGAAGGAAATGTTGGAAATACTACATGCACTGAAGAAATGGCGACCTTACCTAATGTGAAGACACTTCAAGGTAAGAAAAGATCACAATATTCTTAAATACTTTTTGGAACAAAGATTATGTTCATAAGAGTAGCAAAAATGGGTCACAAAGATGTTTGGTTATGACTTTGAAATCATCTACAAAAAAGGGAAGAAAAATGTTGTTACGTATTCACTCTCAAGAAAGGATGAGGATGTGGAATCATTTCTTTGTAACATTTCTATTATCCAACCTAATTGGATAACCGAAGCAAGGGATGAATGCACAAATGATGAAAAGGTGTGGACACTCATTCAAAATTTGCAGCGAGACCCCAGTACATATAATACATTTAGCTAGAAAAATGATTCATTGTGGTACAAAGATCGCTTATATTTTTGTAAGAATTCCCAACTCAAATAAAATATTCTTTTGGAATTTCACACCTCCTAGTTAGGAGGGAACTCAGGATTTTTTAAAATTTATCACAAGATTGAGAAGGAAATTTTTTGGGAGAGCCTTAAATATGATATTCAGAATTTTGTGGAAAAATATTTAGTTTACCAAAAAAATAAATTTGAGACAATTTAGACCCCGGGTATGTTACAAACTTTACTCCTTCCAAGTCAGTGTTGGGAGGAGGTCTCAATAGAGTTTTTCATAGGTTTACCCAAGTTTGAAGGAAAGAGTGTCATCATAGTGGTAGTTTATAGACTTAACAAGTATACACACTTTTGTGAATTATATCATCCATTTAAATCTAATATAGTTTTTACTGCATTTATGGAAACAATTCAAAAGCTACATGGAAACCCAAAGATTATTGTAAATGAAAAATATCCCATTTTCAGTGGAAATTTCTGGACGGAATTATTGCCTTGTCTTGGTACTTAACTAGCTGATAGCTCATGTTACTATCATCAATCTGACGGGAAAACTAAGATAGTGAAAAAATGTTTGGAAGGATATCTCCGTTTCTTTCTATCTAATAAACAAACAAAATGGGTGAAGTGGTTACCTTTGGTTGAATGGTGATATAAAACTTCCTTCCATACTGCAGTGAAAATAACCCTATTTATGGCACTTTATGGATATCACTCACCATCCATCACATCATGTTTAAGAGAAAATTCTAAGGTTCAAGGAGTGGAAGATCACATCAAGCATTGACAACAAGTTCTCCAACTTTTAAAAGATAACCTCACTCTGGTGCAGAATCGAGTTAAACAACAAGTGGATCAAAATCACAGTAAAATAAGTTTTCACGTAGGTGACTAGGTATTTTTACAATTACAACCATACAACAAATTTCCCATAAACAAGCTAAGAAGGATAATAAATTATCACCCAATTACTATGGTTCTTACAAGGTGTTGCAAAATATTGTTACTATGGCATATAAATTGGAGTTTCCTACATCTTCTTGAGTACACCAGGTTTTCCATGTTTCATGCTTAAAGAAGGTTATTGGTGACAAGTTCTTAATTCAAACAATATTGACAAATCTTAACAAAGAAGGAAAAAATATATTGGTGCGTGAAGCGGTCACGGAAATAGTAACCCGAAAACTATGGAATCGGTCATTTTCAATGTATCTCATTAATTGGAAGAACTTACCCACTGGAGATTCCACATGGGAAGATAAGAACCTTATATGGAAGCATCCATAACTACTCAAGCATTGAAGACAACAATTTTTTTGAAGGAGAGGGGGATGTTAGGTCCCTATAATAATAGTGTAGTCCCCTTATTGTTATTGTTAATGGAGCCCCCATATTGTTATTGGTGTGCCCCATATAAGCCTGCTATTGTTATTGTTGTGCCCTTACATTATTATTATTATGTAGGCTATGATTATATTGTGACCCTTTAGACTCCTATATATATAAAGGATGTCTTATCATTTGTATCATCAAAGAATTGTTCATTTATGTGTATCTATTTTTTCTTCGATTTTATGAGTTGGTTGCATAACATATAATTATTAGGTGGATGGTAACGATTTAACCTCCATGAAATATTCTAGAATATTCATAGTAGTATGCATAAACCAAAGGTCGAGATTTATTTTCAAAGTAGTTATGCCCTTTTTTTCCTTTTAATTAAATTGACTAATTAGAAATAAATATCATATGAACAAGTGTCATATGAAATGAGTTACAACTTTTGGGGCCTAAGGTATTAGTAAGACAAGATATTGTAACAAAGCCTATTTATAGATTAAGAATATTCTTGAAAAAGTGGGAGTGAATCTAGTTAAATGTTTTTTTAAATGTATATATGTTAAACGTATATATTAAAATTATAATTTGGTTTATTTTTATGAATTTTTTAAATTTTAAAAATGTGAGATGTGTCATGAAAAAAATGTTGTGATGCATATTATGGTTTGATCTCTATCTTTATATACTTCCCATTTAATTTATATGGTTAATACTTGTTCATTTTATATTTAGCATATTATTGTTTCTCCAAATGGCATAGAGATGATATGAACAAAGATGAATATATATGTCAATGAAAGAAAAGGTAAATGGTTTTTAGTATGATGATATACAAATTAATGGAAAATGAAAGGTTTTAAAACTCTAAAGTGGACAAAGTTTCCATATAATTATTTTTTGAAACACTTAGAATAAAAGAAACAAATAGACAGGAGGCAAAATATGAAGAAGGGTTGCAGTTCTCAGGTGAGACAATTGACTCACTCAAGAAGCTACCCCACTCACACTCTATTACATTGCATCAAGCCATAAAACCATTACATATATAAGATTATATCATTGTTGAACAACTTCTTGGAATATAAGAATTTCCATCCAACTAAGTCTAATCAAGGAAAAACAGTTCAACAATACATAACAAATTATAATTATGGGAGAATATTCTAGAGATTTCTCCATTATTCCAACACTAACTCTTAATGGATAAATGTGTTTTCTACCACACACAACTGACTCCTACATGATTTAATTTTTTCCTTTCTAAGAGGCTTAGTAAATACGTCAGCCACATTTTCACTGGTATTATAATAAATAAATTAATTTCCTTGGACTGCATCTTTTCGCTGAAAAGATGATAATGTGTCTCGATATGTTTTGATCTTGCGTGGTACACAATATTGTTGCCTAGCTTTATGGTTGTTTGATTGTAACACTTGATAATAGTTGGATTTATCTATACTTCTCCCACATATTCAAGAATTTGTCTCATCCAAATTGCTTCACACGTAGCACTATATAAAATATTATACTTAGCTTCAGTGGATGGCAAAGAAACAATTGGTTGTTTCTTACTCCTCCATGCCACAATCCAAGATCCAATACTGAATGCATAACCCGAAGTTGATATTCTATCATTAGGATTTCCAGCCTAATCTGAGTCAGAATATCCTGATAATTCAACATCAAGTTCATCAGTATATTTAATACCAAAGTTAATTGTTCCTTTCAAATACCGAAAAACTTGATTTGCTGCTCCCTAATGGCTTTCAAGAGGTTTGTCCATGTACTAAATTATAATGCTAACATAATAGGCTATATCTAGCTCGGTTGTAGTGAGATAGTTGAAACCTCCCACCAGCTGAAAATACAGTGTACCATCGACCTCTCTCATCCCATCATTTCCATAAAGTTTAGAATTTTTTTCTAATGGAATTGATACTTCCCTACATTGGTCCATTTTGAATATTTTCAATAGCTCCTTGTTATACTTGCTCTGTGTAACCAATGTCTGTCCACCTTCTCTCTGTATCTCAAGAACGAAGAAATAATGCAATTAACCAAGGTATTTCATTTCAAATTCATGTCACATTTGATCTCTAATTCCATTAATAAACTTACAAGCATTGTCTGTTATAATAACATCATCAAGATATAGAGAAAACATACTAATATACCCCTTTTTATCCACTTGATATACAAATTAGGGTCACTTTTTCTTTTCATAAAACATTTATGAAGAAAGAAAGAATAAATCTTCACGTACCATGATCTCGGTGCTTGTTTTAGTCCATATAATGCTTTGTTTAACTTGAAAACAAGGTGATATTGACCCTTTTTAATACACCCTTCTAGCTAAAGAAGATATACTTATTATTTTAATTCTCCATTTAGGAAGGAAGACTTAACATATAGTTGATGTAGTTTCCATTTATGTTTCATATATAAAGAAATCATCAATCTAATTGTATTTAACGTAAAAACTGACAAAAAAAATCTCGGTTCAAGAGTTTATCACCTTAGGTAAAAAGAACTGAAAAAGTAAAACAATTAAAAAAAGTAAAAAAGTAAAACAAAACAAATTAACCTCACAAGCTAGAAGACACTAATCTTAACTAAACCTAAAACCAAAAAAGTTTAGACCTAAAATGATTCATCTTAACTTCATGTTATCTTTAAGATGATGAGAACAAAAAAATTACTAAAACAAAGAATATTAACCTAGTAAACTAGAAAACATTAATCTTCATCAAACCTATTAAAAAATCATCTTAATCTCAAAGAATATATCAAATTAAGCAAAAGATAGGAGAAAATAGATAAATAAACCATGAGGTATTAAATCCATCCATGATGTATTAAAGCCAGATGAAAATTAGAGTAGATCCAACTGAACTACGATCTATCCATCAACTAGCTCCAAACCTCAAAGAGATACCAAATTATAAGAAAAACTATGAATAAACTCCCATTACCAATACCAACCAGCATTATGTCCATCTTTATCAATCTATTTTTAAGCTGGGTGCAAAGTTCACTGAGATACCAAATTTAAAGAACTACCATAAATAATAGATCCACTTTCACCAGATCTATTTTGGTTAACCAGAATAAAATAATAACTGTGTGCAAACCTCATATTCAAAAATTTGAATCTATTATTCTCTAGTACCAATTATATGGTATTTTGAAAAGACAAAAAATGTTATTTTAATGTTTTAAAAGTGATTATATGATCGCTAGGTTTTTGAAAATACTCAAAATATTTATTAAATAATACTTGATTGTCCAAATACTATTATTTCGAACTGAATATTTATTAGATAGTGTTTCCCAGGCCAAAAGAAAAAGATGTCTTAACCTTGAAGATGGATCTATTAAGTTATTAAATCTAGTTGCAAATCTGAATGTTTTAACCTTGAATCTATTAGCTCTTGCTGAAAGGAAACTCTTTATTAGATAATATTTATTTTAACTTTGAATCAACAAACTCAATGAGCAAACAAAATGTTTCTTAGATTGTGTTACAGTCCAGAAGCAAACAAACTTCAATCTATTAGGGCTGGCCACAGATCTCAATGTTTTACCCTTGAACCTATGAACTCCATGTGCAAACCTGAATATATATTACATAGTGTTTGACATGCAAAGACATTAAGCTCTTAGCATCCTACTTTACTTTTAATCCTTTCTAGCACCATAGCTTCTAGTGCCTATGTTAGTGTTACAATGGTACAATTGTGCATTATACAGCTAGGATGACTAGGACAGTGTATTGGCCCATATAAAAATACTAAATAGTATGGTGTGGCAAATATGCAATGAGGTGGTGATAGTACAAATGCAAAAGGAGGAAGAGGAAGTGTTGGCAACTCTATGTGAGGATGGGAATGACTCAGATTCTATGTATGTGCCATTTTGTGGCAACATTGAGTACATTGAATATGGACAAAGGCAGTGAGTTCACTGAATATGGACAATGGCACAACAAGATCTAAACCGGTGCCATTGTTTAGACACCATCAAGTTATAATTGAATGTGAGCACTACCAAATAAAATCAGACCTATCTAGTCTAATATGCACTAGAAACTTTAATAAGATTGCAGAGGCTGTGAAGCTCAAGCATGCATATTAGAATACTAAAACTGGAGATATGGACTCTGCAACCTCGATGTGCATATCAAACCTGGTAATAATAACCAAATATTATTACCATTAGAGTGTCTCTCTTTGAATTTTTTGCAGTGTATTTTTTTTTTAGTGTATTGTCTGTATAAATTGAAGAGAGCAGAAGGGTTGGAATTTATTATATCAGTGAAGCCATTCCTGCATGTTTTTATAAATTGAAGAAAGGAGAAGGGAAGGAATTTATTATACCAGTGAGCCCATTCCCGCATGTTGGGTTTGCTTAGACTAGGAGCATCTGGATCTGTCATTACCTGATCAAATGTAAATGCATGCATTCATAGAAGACCCATAACAAATTTATATGTAAATATTCATTCTATGAAACTAGAGTTGCTGGAATTAAATTATTGATGAAATGGGTACCAAAGTATAGAGACTCTTGTCGAAGTGTCAACCCACTATTTGCACAATGGGGTGGTCAACAGTAGCAGAGGGCTTGATCTCGTAGCCATTGGTGACCTGCTTGGATCCATAGTAGATGGTCATGTCCATTGAAGGCATGAACATGTCAATAACATCGCCTATCACTCTTCCTACTACCAGGGGATCTGTTGAACAAGCAATTGCAGTAGAGATGAATCCCAATTTTGCTTCCTGATTACCTTCCTTCTCCTTTCTCACCTCCTTCAAATTCACAGTTGAAGTTGATTCAATTTAAGTGGCAAATGTAGTGGAGGTGTCTTATGGCATGTAAATAAATTGAATGAATTTGCAAGGGAATAAGAATCATACTCAATACAAGCAGGTTGAGTTATGTTGTTCCGGCAAGTGCAGGCGCAAGTAGGGCATGGTGTTATAGTATCATTATAGAACGATGATAAGGAGACACAACATGTTGAACTTTTCTGAGCCAGGAACTGAGAATATGTGCATGTTACCCCATGTCACTGCATAAGGACAAGGGAAATTCAAATATAAGACTTAGCCAACTCAGAGTGAAACACATAACATTCACAAATATATAAATTATGAGGGATTATAATAGTGTATTACTCAGAACTTGAGTGGTTCTGTGACGATCTGAACTAAAGAACAAGCTGGGTTTAACAATATTATCAGGGCCAAAAGTATAACCCAGTCCTGGAGCCTTCAAAGTGAAATTCTTTGGCAATTTGATGGTGGTCTCCATTTCGAGTTGCAATGCTGCTGAATGATGAGTGTGCTCTTGGTGTATCATAGCTTCACCTCTGCATGACAAGGAGTACAGTCTTCGATGCTATTGGTGTTTGCTTGGTGTTGCATGTACATGTATCCCCTCCACTGGTACATGGCATGCTTCATGTGTTCATCCATTCACGAACAAGTCTCCTAGCATGCACTCCTTATTCATCTCGTTCGTCACTGTGCCATTTATCATCCATGTACTTGTATCTACAATCACTCATGATGAGACGACATCAAATCCAGAAATCCCCTAGTCTACCATGATGCATGATCTTTCGCTTTGGGGTGCAGGTGACCAGAGAGAGGACAAGGCTCTGAAATTGTGCAAAGCATATTTCAAGCCGGTATACGAGGCTCTGGGACACTGTCAGGGAAAAAAACGTAAAGGTCACTAAGAATTTGGGTTGAGCAACTTGTGACAACAGTGACATCTGCGAGATCTGGTTTAGTTGGGAGGTAGAACTGTGCAATTTTTTCGAGGAAGGTAGTGCGAGTAGCATGAGGCACCAAAAGTGAAATCTCCATAGATTTTCAGAGGAGGTTAGGATCGGGTTGTAGGATCTTGTTGGGAAAAAATGCGCAGATCTGTGAGGAAGTCATGCAAGACATGTCTATGTAGTTTTCAGGCTGAGCATGGTGTCCGGAGGCTGGTGGATAGTCAAAGAAAACAATGCAATTTTTAGGAGGAGCAGGAGGCAAGTTGGCAGTGGGACTACTGACAAAACTGCACAATTTTCAGAGACAGTGCAATGATACGGAGTGAGTGCCTATCCCTCTTATCTTTGCAATTTCTTCAGTCATTGTAGGCAGGTAGGCTAACAACTTCTGAATTTTTTTTTGAGAGGAGTGCAACCCGAGGTGATTGTTCAGTCAAATTCTCCAGTTGACCAGTGGCAAGCTTGATGGATAGGCTTGCAAGAAGCATAAATTGAGATGGATTCTTGGGAAAGTTCTGCGTTGTTTTGGGTGACCGTCAACCAGGCTGATTCCATGTTTGCATAGTGCAGACTGCCTGGGAGGCAGCCTCAAGCTCTACACAATTTTTGGCAACAATGTTTGGTCACTAAGGGCTAAGACTGCACATTTAAACTCAGTGGAGGTCCGAATGATGTAGGGTGGTTTGGTCGAAAGGTCTTCGGCAAAATGGTTAAGTGTGTGAGCAACTAAACTCATGTAGACATGACCTTATGAGCACACACTCAACATGAATCAAAGACAAAATTCCGGAAAGCAACAAGACAACATATGGTCAGTATGACTGACCAAAGTGTGCGAGCGACAAGTGCAACACTTGAGATAGATCGTTGAATGACCGTGACGACACTTGCGTGACATTTCATACAACGTCATGTGAGAGTGTGACTGATGTTTACATAGTGAATACAACTTGTACACATGAAGACGGACCTTGAACACAACCAGAACAATATTACGACCATGACATTGTAACCAACATGCTAAAAGATGACCGGTGAACGATTAAGCAAGGATGGTGCAAAGACTCGACACGAGCTCATGAGATGAGCCCGAGTGTTTGCAAACATAAAGGAAAAAAAACCAAAGAAGGCTATGAAATTGGATGCAGCCAAAATTTTAAAGGGTGTTGCAGCCACTACAACATAATGGCAGTTATATATATATATATATATATAATATATATATCTTCCCTATGTTAGTCCATTATACGGGAATTATAATATAAATAACTTTAATTTTTCTTTTCATTTCAACTTCTTCATAACACATGGAATAAAAAAAATTATAATTGCTTATCTACCTTCACTCGGATTGCTCGAGGATTACAATCTGAAAAGGGGTAAATTATGCACTTTATATGTTGAGCCAAATAAATTATAATTGATATAAGTGCATATAAATAACTTAAATCAATTATAAATGGCTTTATTTAAGTTATATGCACTTAAATCAGTTATACGTTCAGCCAATCTGAGAAGGCAATAGTAAAAGCAAACGTTGAATTTCTATTTCCTTGTTTAATTCCTGAACATGACGAGAAGAGAATTATGATAGATGGAAGATTGATAGTTATGGAAACAAAAATTGCACTTGTAGTAAAATGATCACAACTAGAACGCACATGATGTTCTCAGGTCACTGCTTCTGTGAGAGACCTGTTTCAATGCAATGTTAGATCTGATCTTATATGTTTTTGCAAAAAACCTTCAAATAGACAACACATTACCATAGTATCTTTTCAAAAACCATCTTTCAAGTGCCTAGGATGAATGTACTATGTACTAATGTAGTGATAGGTTGGAATTTCTTTTTGAAAGAGAGTCATAGGACTATTATTATATCAGCCTCTATAAACAATATGATGTTATATGGTATGATGTATACTCTGATTTCACACGTGGCATATCAAATATAGAAATTTTTTAACATCGAAAAACATGTAGCCAAAATGTAATAAAACCTAAAACATTTATGATAAATTCCTATCATGTGAACTATAAAAAAAAAGTTGACAAAATATACTATGTTATGTTTGTTTACTTCTCATTATTATATCACATATGCACCTGGAATGCTCTTGTATATATGATATGTGTGTTTGTATGTATGGGAGAAAGCAATAGTTAAGCTTAAGACTGAATCCACTCATGTTTTGTGCTTATCGAAGCCACAACACAAGAAGACAAATATGCAAGGATCTCGAGGTCCTATTTCTAGTAACACATACCTGGGCCTCTAAACAACAATGTAACATCGGAAATAAAAGACCATTTGGCTAATTTGTTGTTGGAGACGCTACTCCAGATAAAGAATATTTGGTTAGTTGTAGACTTTCCATAACGTTGGCACTTGTCCTCCCTCTTCTGTCCTCCCTCTTCTGTCGCGTGAAGGATAGGTCTATTTCATTGTGTCACACACTCTTATGATCAATGGTGCACAACAATACGGTCATGTTTGGTTCGTTTACCTTTATTAAATTGCTACACTCGTTATTTATTTGTTCGAATGTAAATACAATTTGACAAATCTAAATCATATAATGCAACAAGTCAAATTGCTTATTTGTAAATGGAAATTGATACTGGCTGTGGCTAGTGAGAATAGTGACATTGAAGTTAAATAATTATTGATTTTCCTTTTTTTTTAGAAACATTAAATTACTTTCTTATTTATGGATTATTGTAAATTTCAGTTAATTTTAAGGTTTACAAATTATGTTATGAATTTTGTTTTATTTCATGAGTTGTAATTATGATAATAGAATTTGTTGCAAATTTTGTATAGAATGTTTATAATTTATATTTTTTATATTTACTCTTGATTCATGTTTTTACATTTACTTTTGAGTCATGATTCAAGGTTTACAAATTATGTTATGAATTTTGTTTTATTTCATGAGTTGTAATTATGATAATAGAATTTGTTGCAAATTTTGTATAGAATGTTTATAATTTATATTTTTTATATTTACTCTTGATTCATGTTTTTACATTTACCCTTGAGTCATGATTCATATACTTCAACTTCCAATTATTTATCATCAAAGAAAATTAAACCCATGGTAAATGTTGTTCAAACATAACGGAAAAGTCCATAAACCACATTCTTTAATTCAAAAAGCTTGATTTGTAGCATAATTTTTCCTTCAATGTTAATTATGTCATGTTGTAACATAAAATCCATGCATGAAATTTTAGTAATTTTAATATTGCATTTTGTTAAATTAGTTTATTAAACAAAAGCCACGTGGCACCAATGTCCACACAAACAAATAGCAGTGACATTGTCACACAGTGGCGCTTGTCTCTAATTATATATACAAATTTTCCAATTTTAGAATGAGATTTTAGAATTAAAAAAATAATTGAATTTAGTAAGTTATATTTTTGTATTTTTTTATAAAAAATTTAAATTTAGTTTTGTTTTGGTAAATAATTAATTTTATGATATATA
>APFE031628723.1:0-13728 GCA_000404065.3 Pinus taeda
ATATATAGCAGATGCTTCCGCGGACGCTTCGCCTCCTAGATTTTTGGAAAATGATGCTTCCGCTTCGCGCTTCCGCTTCGCTCCTGCTTCGTGCAACATTGGCCCAAATATTTGGATCTCACAATGAGGAGTCAATAGAGGTAGAGGGTCCCTAAAAGTCTCTTCAACCAACTTAAGTTGGAGGTAAGTTTTAGTGAGGCTTGGGGCTTTCCTATACTAAAATGCCTAGATGAAGTGCAAATTGTGTTAATTTCCCGAATTAAACTAATGTTTCATGCAAATGCTTCAAAGAGAAATAGTTTGCAAAACTTGAGAGCATATGCATGTGAGAATTTAAATACAAGATTAATAAAAATTTGCATGTGGAGTGAAATGTGTTGATTTTAAGTATGCACAATATGAAATTAAAAGCTAGAAAGCTAAGAAAAACTAAATGCAAGATTAGGCCACCCACAAGACTCCCTCCTCTAAATGAGGAAGGGGGATGCAATGGGAAAAATCCCAAGCTCCCTCTAACAATTTTTTCTTTTCTTTTTATTAGCGCTTAAAGTGGGTAAAATGTCTCTAAGAGGGCAACCCACAATACGAGAAAGATCATTACAAAGATGGGACTTTATTAAAGCTAGACTCACTTCCCAAAAAATATAACAACAACAAATTTGAAGATGGAAAAACTCTCCAAAAAAGATTCACAACGCTCAAAAGGCCCATTGCCTCGATGAGTTTGCAACTCTCTCCCAAGTGCTTATGGCCTCCCTAGAAATCATTCTTTTGATAGCGTGAGGGGGTCCTACATACGCACAAGTGAGTAGTTTTTCAAAGCATCTCCTCAAAATCCTTGCTATCCAATGCACAAGCCTATGCACTGCAAAACACTAGAAAAACCAATTGTTAGTGTGAAATTAGGAAAAAAAACCGAAACTAAATTTAGAATTTAATATACAAAGTACTAGCTCAAGTAATGGGAGTGAACCCCATACTTGCCTAGCTTTGGAAATGACTCTTGAATAGGAGATATAACTTGAAAGAACTAGAATCAAAGACGTGTTTTTGAATTTAAATGGATGATCAAGTAGATATAGACTATGAAAACTCCCTTTTGCTTTTTGTTGGATGAAAATCTTGGAGCGAAAAAATGGCTGAGTCTTGGATCACTGTGACTCTACGAGTGAGTTGATCTAATTGAGACTTGAGGATGGATTCTTGCACACAGTACAAAAGATCTTTCCTACACACTTGAACACGTATTTGTGAAAATTCTATCATTGCAACAACTGATTTACATTACGTACTTATTTTCCAATAAGTTATTTATGAAATTCCTTCAATAAACATTAAAATAAATTCTGCTGCAGATATCACATTGTAATACAGAAACAAACACATGCACAAGACTCAACACATTTACATAGATATTTTGGACAATAGTCCCCGAAAAACTCAATGTGGGAAAACCGGTGCAGCAGGGGAGGATTTTATTATTCAGCAATTCTTCAGTACAATAGGGTGCCAAACTGGCTTACCCAATAGAGAGAAAATTCTCCAGCATTCCTCCCAGTCTCTGTGTCAGCCTGGCTGACCTCTGTGTAGCCCCCAGACGCTCTGCGTCAACCCTTACCTCTCTGCATCAGTACTGGGCTTCTCTGCGTCACCCACGTAGGCCTTCCAGTGTCTCCGTAGTCTGCTGCTGCCTCCTGCTGCTCTCAAGACCATTGGTTTGAATTTCTCAGCGAATCCCACTCTAGAAATTGAACTGACTAGTCTCCCTCAGTGCGTTCTCCAATTGACCCTCAAGCCTCTTCTTATACTTTTTTGGTTGGTCCATCAACGACTGAGATTAAATCTCTAATCAACGACTAAGATTAGATTTGGCTTGATCAATGACTTTTGGACCCTTCTAATCCAGTTTTATATTAATACCCATTAATATTTTATTTTTCCTAAGTTTAGACTTATGAACTTCATTAAAAATATTAATTATTTTAATACGTCCCAAACCGGTTAGAATCTGCCCAAACCATTTCTGGGTCTTGGAGATCTCATATGCTTTAGCCTCTCTACCAATTTTCATGGCTAGAGCACATCCGATGCTGCCCCAAATCAACAATATTAGTTTTCACAAGATTAGAGCAATATAATGAATAAGATAAACCAAACATTCATCTTAAAATGAATTGTTAAGCTTATCCCTAGAATACTATAAATCAATGATACGTGCAAGATAGCTTGCACACATCGATCCAAGTAAGATGGCAAGCATAAACTAATATTAATTCAACATGCGAAAGAATTTAAGCACAATAGCAGTAGTATGAAAGGACATCACCTCATAAAGCCAAGAGAACACCAGCCAGATAGCCTCAAAGTCTTGATTGTATTAAGAAAGTATGCAAGTACAAAATGACAGAGTTTCCTCAAGCCCAATAGCTCATTACATGATACAAAGATGAGAGCCAAAGCTCATTTAAATAGGCGATGGGAGCCAATCCCAATGGAGAAACCAAGTGATAAGTGTAACTTGATGACAATCCCAAAGACCAAGTCAAGTTTCAAGCGCCGAAGGAACTTATGAGGTGTGGAAATCAAACTGCTGTGAATACCTTGCGTTGGCCTGTGCGTACATCCTTTGTGCTACAACTATAAGATGAGATAGAGAAAAGAGGGAGTAAATCCCGATCAAATCACATTTTAATTTTATGTGAAATCTGCTTTGTTATCTAATTGCTCCTTGGAACTTTATTTTTTTCCTGCGCATAATTATTTTCTTCATGTGCTAATTTGATGGGCTGCCAAGTGTGATTGATGATAGGTGCATAGGGGAGAAAACTCCCACAACACTGCCTCCCAACTCCCACATAAAACTGAGTCTGAAACTGTTGTTGACACGTCAAATAGTCAAGCCAACCAACTGTTGCGTAAGCTGTTGTAGAAGATCTGCGTGTAGCTGTTATGGTGACTGCGTGGAAGCTTTCAAACATGTGCTGTATACATGTGTGTAAAAAGGTGGAGATGAGAGGAGATAACTTCCTCCAAACCTGTGTTTAATTTTCTGCCACATATACTTGTCTTTTCTTGAGCTGCGTGTGCATTAAAGTCTTCTTTACGTGCTATTCTAGTAGGGTTGAATTGGAGGCTGCGTTGACTGTTTGAACTGGAAGCATAGTCCCCCTTGTTCGCTGTCAACTACATGTTTTACAATGTGTGCCAATGAATGGCGACAAACTCTTAACACATGGCGGTGTTGTCCCCCACTCATCCATGAGTCTCTAGCTCTATGTATGCTTCTTTAATTGCTTTTGCATTCGTTGAAATTGGCTGATGTGTACTCCACTAACAAATAAAGTGGGGATAAGATCTGCCATGTCACTTTTATTGGCCCCCCTTAATTTTGGAACTACTTTAATGTGTCCACCTTTTAATATTTTGAGTTTCTCGTCCTTTTGAAATAAATCACCACTTTTAATAATTTGATTTGGCTCATAAACTCAACATGGGCCCTCTTTGACTTTATTTGACTTGGAACTTTGACTTGAGTTGTGGCTTGCTTGGTGGGCGCTACAGATTGCCACATCATCTTTTGACCTTTGGAATTGCCATGTCACTTTGACTTTTTTTGACTTTGGAAAAATGTATAAATTTTTCCAATTATTGAATTTTTTGAATTTTTTCTTTAATTTTGCCACTGTCATTAGGATAATTGACTTTTGAGGGACTATAAGTTGTTTTTTGACCCCCAAAGTGGGTCCTACGATAATGCTGGGTCTTTGAGGATGAATTTCGAGTAGTCACACGCCCCAGACATTTGTTAAGACCACTTATTTACATCATTACATAGAAAATAATTAAAAAATTCTACTTAGACCTAGCCAAATTCCACAAATTTTTTTGTGTGATCTAGTATGGTAATATACATCGACTCTAGACACTAAGATGTGTTAGGGGCTCAACCTTCAAATCGTCACCTTGGCTTTGGGGTAAAAAGTGAATGAAAAACCCCAGAAAATTATCTGCCTCTGAAAAAGAAGGGATAATTAACCAGATAAAAAAACACTCCAAGGTGTACTCGTTTGCTAATCGAGTCCCAACATCCTAGGCTTGTTACAGACTCAAGAACTCATCATTACTAGTATCACTTATTACAATTCCCCGTAGGGTGTGTAATCTGGGTACAAGAAAGATGATGAAAAGATAGAAGTAGAGTTAAAAAGCTCTGTTGACTGATGATATTTGATAGTACAAGTGTCGTCTGGATCATCCTTAGGCATGGAGTCATCAATTTAATCATCAGGTTCCACTCTAGTGGTCAACAAGATTGAGAGCTGCACTTGGCAGCAATTCGAATCCCCTTGAAGGGATTACGCAGTCCTTGTTGGGAAGCAGATTTGAGGAAATCTCTCTCTGAGCAAGACGATAGAGAAGTACGATTTCCAGTTCAGGAGCTTGCAGAGGCAGAGGGAGTGACGCAGAGCCTCAGCGTAGTGCTTGAAGGGCGCAATTTCTACCGGGGCAGAAATCCACTGGAAAAGAACAAAGACACGTAGATGGGGAATTTTCTCCTCAGAGAACCTTCTGCTAGAAAGTTCGAATTTCTCACTTTCTAAGCAGTTGAGCAATGCTAAGCAGTGACTAAAGGAGTCAGTTCGATAGTTGGGTGAAATGACATCACATGGGCTCTCAGAGATCAGAAAAGGCTGGAAGGAGCTTCCAACTATGTCATATGGAAGACCAGAATCTTAGCTGTTCTGGAGGAATATGATATCGAGGCCTACGTCAATAGTGTTGTAGCTGTTCTTGCTGACAATGATCAAAAGAACAAGTACAAGGTCGAGCAAGGGAAGGCAAAGAGGCTCATTCTCGATGGAGTTCGAGATCATGTGGTCTCACACCTGCAGGGCAATGATACAACCCCAAGAGATGTGGGAAGCCTTGTCTTCTCTGTATGAAGGCTCTTTTGAACAACGAAAGATGTATTTGGAGTAGAAGTTGTAGTGGACTTTGATGCAGAAAGGAGAAGTGGTAAACCTCTATCTTCAACGTCTTCAGGGCACTAGAGAACAACTTGTTGCAGTGGGGTCCACTCCTTAGCCAAACACGATGGTGAGGATAGCCTTGAATAGAGTCTCAGATGAATGGCAAGTTTTTGTCCAAAGCATATTGGGCAGAGAAAAACTACCTTCATGGGAGGAGATGTTGGCGGCTCTTCAACAAGAGGAGTTAAGAAGGGACCTAATGAAGGTCAACCTCAATGACAGCAGTGGGAGTGGCACAAAGACGAAGGAGGAGGAGAAGAATGTAGCTCTAGCATCAAAGGGACAACAGAAGCCAAAGCAAAAGAAGGACATTTCGAAGGTGAAATGTTTCAATTGTGGTGAGATGGGCCACTGTGCATCCCAGTGTCCTTTGAAGGAAAAGGATAAGGATGAGAAACATGATCCTAAGGATGCTTCAACAAAGATTGATGAGGATGAGTTTGCCATGAGTGACCACGCATCTCTAGGAGCGAGATGGGGTGATATTGAGCTGTAGTTAGGAGGACTGCATGTGGGTAGGATTCTTAAGGAGTCCACCTCTTGGATCAATTCCTTGCTATGGGAGCCCAAGATTCAGTAGTAGGGAGATGGACTTAGTATCAGATGATGTAGTGGAGTGTTTGGAGGACAGATGCAGTAGCTGGGGACCATACATTGATCAGCGCAGAGCAAGGTTGGCAGCAGTGTAGTTGGCACAATGTAGAAGTTAGCAACAATGCAAAAGATTCAGGCGGTCAGAATCAACAACAGTCAGATTCCAACATTCATTGTATTATGTTGAACATAGTTAAGTTCAACTAATTTTGGATGTTTTTCAGTTGCTTCTCTTAGCAACTGAGTTGTAGTACGGATGCAGTGTTAGTAGTGGCAATGCTAGCAGCATAATAGATGCAACGTTTGAGAGGGAGATGTAGTATAGATGCAATAGTGGCAGTGGCAGTGTCAAGGGCAGTAGTACAGTAGCAACATCAACACAGTGTTGGTGGTAGCAGTAGTATAGAAAGGAGGTGCTTCAGAAACAAAGCAGCATGCAGGTAGACATTGTTGCTAGATAACTTTCCTCGCTAAGAGGGAGTGTTAGTTTTTGGTAGCATCAAAAGTGCTCTAGCCTTGAAAATTGGTGGAGAGGCTAAGGCACATGGGTTCTAAAGAACCTAGAACCGTTTGGTGAAATTCCACCCGTATTGTATTTTATTAAAATAATTAATATTTTTAATGGGGTTCCTAAGTATAAACTTAGGAAAATTAAAATATTGATGGGTATTATTCAAAATATGGGTGAGAATGATCTACAAAGCGGATCAAGTGATGTTTTAATATTAGCCGTTGATTAGAGACTTAATCTCGGCCATTGAAGACTCAAAAGGAAAAGTATAAGATGGAGGCTTGAGGTTCATTTGGAAACACACATAGAGAGATTGAAGAAATCGATTTTCTAAGGTGAGAATTTCTTAGGAGGAAAATCGATTGGGGAGATCTTGCAGCTAAGGGGCAGAGAGAATCCAGGAGGACTTTCCGGAAAATACAGAACATGTAAAAATTTCTGAATGTGGGCAAGAAAGAAATACACAACACATTACACCGTTATTTTTGGACAAATGTTTTCGGAAAAACTCAATGTGGGAAAACTGGCGCGACAACCGAGGGTTTGTATTATTAAGCAATAGTTTTTTCTGAATACAATATCTGGATGCCTCGCTGGCTATCCAGTACATAGAATATCACTGACGAAAGATTAGTGAGAAATACCTCACACTATCACTGGTGATCCCGATTGATCCATCCACAAAATGGCTTGTCCCTTGCTACCTCTATGCTGCCTCTGTGCAGTCACTGCGTAGGCCCAGCGTCACAGCTTCTAGGGACAATGTCACCTCTTCTGTTGATCGATTTGCCTTTGAGACTTAGATTCTGTTCTCCCGGTCTCACACCTCGGCTTCCAGCTTCAGAAATCGACCTCTCCAACAAAAATACAAATCTCCTTAAGGCTTTGCGTTGCCTTTGCGTCAGCCTATGCTGCGAAGCGTAGCCTCTGCGCTGTCTCTCCCAGATCTCTCTCTGACCTAGGTTGTCATTGATGTCAATATGGCAATATTCTAGATGATGATATGAAGCCAAGGGGAAGCAGAGCAGATCCATGAAGAGACAAGAGCAAGGCCATTAGGATAACCAAGCCATAAGCAAGAGTCTGTTAACGGAGGAGTTAACAAAGGAGGCATATCAAAGTATATTGCAGAATATCAGAGCAAGAGAGGCATGATGGAAAAGGCAGAAGCCATAAAGGTCTGAAGATATCAAGAGGAGGTCATTGGAGCAAGAGGAACCATATCGGAGGAACATTGCATGTAATACATGCCCAAGAAGAATCAAGAGGAAGAAGTCATCAAAAGAGTCAACATGCCAGAGGAGCCATATAGATATATATATGTCATACATATATATATCGGAGCTACAGGAGGAGCCATATATATATATGCCATAGAAGGATATATCGGAGGAGCAAATGGTATACAGGAAAGCAAACAAAGCCATTGGAGGAAGCAAACAGAGCTACCGGGAGCTATCGGAGCAAGAAATCCAAAACTCATATTCAGATATATATATATAATATAATATATATATATAATTATATATATATATATGCATTAACCCTCTCGAGTGACAAAAACTTATATATATGTGCGCAATATACACTACCGGAGGCAGAGTGTACATATACATCAGAATACACTATCGGAGGCGGAAATCACATATATATTGAAAGCCTATGCATAAAGGCAATTTACATTATCGGAGGCGGAAATCACATATATATTGAAAGCCTATGCATAAAGGCAATTTACATTATCAGAGGCGGAAAACACAGTTATATCAATATACACTATCGGAGCGGGCATATATATATATATATATCGGCGATAGTGAAATCGGCGGTTCGGCTATGTGCCATCACCCCAAACCCCCGACAGTGACATATATATATATATCGGCGGTTCGGGTTCTACCATATCATCACCCCAAAACCCCCGACTGCGATATATATATGGATATCATATAACTGTGATATGTGCGGACCTGCTGCACATTATGAAACGTTTTATTGTATATCGCAATAATGCCCAAGGCTGTCCTCCGCAAAGCGCCGATTGTGATTGCAAGACCGAACCCGATGCAACATTATAGTTGGGCTTAATACGATATTGCATCCGCCATATCGCAAGTGTGTAAGGCCTTACTGCGGATCCGATGGAGTTATCAACTGCTGCTTAATATAATATCGCGTCCAGTGGAGAATCAACCATGAGCGATGTCATTAGCGCGACTGCCGATTGTGATTGCACATCGGATCTGATGCGGTTATAGACTTAGGTGAATTAAATTTGAAGTCTGCCCTTAAGAGGTTAAATCGTGTTTTTTCATATAATTCTGTGTATTGAAATTTTTGTATTGCGCGGGGTTTTTAGGCCAAAGAGGCATATAAAACGCACTTGATAGTTTAGGAGGCCTAAACGATAGTTCAGTAGGCTGAATCATGGTGATTGCGATTGAGATTGGGACGTGGCATGTCCGTTAAACAATACAGTTTCTATGTATGCCTTTTATCATTAAAAAAAAGGGGCTCTGTTATAGTTTTAACAGGCAGTAGTTTTGCTCTGTGTATTTGGTCCTCTCTTATGAATGAACGTGTCCTATGAGCACGAAGAGGTAGAGGAAGCTACAATGACCGAGAAGCCAAGAAGCCGAAGGGTAAGCCAACGCAGAGGGAGCTGAGCGAGCGTTGAGGAAGCCAAAGAGCCAACAAAAAGAGGGAACCGACAGTCGAAGGTATCAGGAGTGTATACAACAACAAAAACAGAGAACAAGCTGTGGTTGAATGTTGTTGAAACAATTGGAGGAAACAGAGGCAACGAGAGGGTCCAACAGAACAAAAAAAAAGGGCCGAAGGACCAACAGGACAGGAGGCATTCGAAGTGTGAGCTTCTCAGCTAATCGTGTTACCCTGTGAAAGAATTAATCAGGTATGCAATGCAGTCTGAAGTATAATTCTGTGATGTAATGAATAGAGTTTTATCTAACATTGTTTGAAGGGAGAAGTAGCTAGCAGAGAAGTAGTTATGTTGAAGCATTTATTGTGACAGCTAGAATTGATGCTTGAACAAAAAGTTAGTTCTTATGTAGAGCTTAGTGCAACAAATAGTGGACTCACTAAAGCTGTGTGGAGACATTATCAGAGGTCATGAAGGCTATTGGAGACTCTGTGTGGATTGTATGAAGTGTTGTAAAGACTCCTTCATAAGAACACTGGTTGTCATTGATGCTGTAGCATGGAGACTACAGTGAAGCTATAAACAGACAGAACTCAGTAATGAAGAGTTCTGAGAGTAGAACATTACTATCAAACGTGCCTTGAGAAGATTGGGTCGGAACCCTTGGGGCTGGTGCCTCAGAAGTAGGAAGGATGTAAGTCCTTGGGGCTGGTGGCTCAGAAGGAAGAAGGATTGGAGTCCTTGGGGATGATGCCTCAGAAGTAAGAAGGATTGGAGTCCTTCGGATTGGTGCCTCAGAAGTAGGAAGGATTGGTGTCCTTGGGACTGGTGTCTCAGGAACTGGAAGGATTGAAGTTCTTGGGAGTTGGTGCTCCTAAGTCCAAGATTGTTGCCTTGGCGAAACAGAGTTGGAGATTTGGAGGTTGGAGCCTCACAAAAGTCCAAGTTGGTGCTTGGCAACTGATTGCAACCACTTATATATTGTATCTATTTTATTGCAAAGATTATATTAATAAAAGAATTGATACTTGTTGTTCATCTTGTGTTCTGAATATAAATGTTTTTACCGGTAAAACAATAATTGAAAAAGAAATACTGATTCACTCCCCTCTTAGTATTTCCAGCAATTGGTATCAGAGCTAGTACCTTCATTCAAAGCCTAATAGCTTGAAGGTTGATCTTCAGAACACAAATGGCAAAGTCAAGGAAGAAAGTCTCCAATCCTCCCAAGGATGTGTCTCCTTTACTACTAAAATAGAAGACAATCAATTCGAGGAGGCTCCAAGGCTCAATGGGAACTTTAATATATGGGAAGCAAGAATGAGGAACTTCTTACAGACTCAAGGCATTGAAATCTGGAAATCGGTGATTGGTGATAGCAGGATGGATGGACAATCCAAGGAGAACAATGCAAAAGCAATGAAGGCAATCTTGAATGGACTACCTGATTCTATAAATAACAATCTAGGAAAATATTCATCAGCAAAGGGTATATGGGACAAACTTCATGATCTTCACTCAAAAGGAGCATTGACCATGACCATCAGTCAAGAAGATGATGGAAATCAAGAAGGAAATCTAGAACCCATCATTGAAGCTGAAAATGAGAATGATGACATCAAGGCTGAAGAAGACCTAGAAGATGAAGAGAATGAAAATGATTTTGTAGAAGATCTCCTCGCTCAACTTATGGCTGCCATGGAAGAGATTAACATTGAAAAAGGAAAATAAGGAACTTAAGAAGATAGCACTAGCTGGTGACCAAGATCAAACAAGGGAGAAAGTTGACCTTTTCAAGCTTCAATCACAAGGAAGGGATGAAGAGCTTGCTAAGCTTAAGAAGGAATTTCATCAAAGCAAAAGAAAGCATCATGAAGAAGTCATATCCATGAAAAATCAATTGGATAAAGCAAAGAAACGGGAAGATACCTTGTCAAGTCAACTTGAACAAAGGCACAAGAGCTTGAAAAAACTTGAAGAAGATATTGGTCAGTTCAAGGTAGAGGTCTTCTCTCTCAAATCTCAACTACAAGAAGCAAGGAAATAGGTACAAGGAGTTGAAAAGACCATGGAAGCATAGGAAGTCATAGAAGGATAAGTTGATGAATCAGGAAAGGAAAGAAACACCATGATCTGTCAACTAAAAGCAAAGGATGAAGGAATCTTCAAACTGAAATCTAACATCAAGCTTCTCAAGGCTGAAACATGTAAAGCTACAAGGATCAAGGAAGAAATGGAGAGCAGTCAAGCAAAGAATGAAGAAATCTGCAAAATGAAGTCAGATATCATCTCCCTTAAAATAGAAGCAGATGAAGCTACTCGTGTCAAGGAAGAAACTGAGAAACAACTTGCTAAGAAGAATAATGAGTGTGAAAGATTGGAAGAAGAGATTGTCTTCCTCAGGAAAAAGGTTGAAGGGATGAACAAAATCTTGAAGAGCTCTCAAGCTTTGGATGACATGCTCAGTTATCATAGATGTTCATTTGATAAATCGGGTCTCGAGTATGCAGGTGAATCCTCAAACAAGAATGAAAATGCTTTAAACAAAAGGGATGTGAAGAAGCCAGAAAGAAATGGTAATGCTCCCAGTTCCAGCAAAGGCAAGGAGAAACATCAAGGCTACAATGGAAGAAATGTTGCTCCAAGAAGAAATGTAGATGATGTCAAAGATGTGAGAGGCAATGGTTATCATCAAAGGATCTCAAGGCAGAAAGGCTTCAGAAGTACATCAAGGAAATTTCCATCTCTCAGGTACCAAAGTTCATTTGTTGGTTATTGTTATTCTTGTACAAACTTTGCTCACATGGCAAAAGACTGTAAAGCATATAATAAAGATAGATATTACAGTCCCCAACAATCTCCAAGAAACAATTTTGTAGGAAAAAATCATGAATTCTTATTCATGAACAATGTAGAATGCTTCAAGTGTCATAACATTGGTCATATGGCACGTGATTGTAACTTAACTTGGGCTCTTACACAAGCTAGAACCATGCAAAAGAAGAAAGTTACAAAAGTATGGAGAAGGAAGCAAATACAATCCAAAAGTCCCTTGAACTCTCCAGCCAACAACATATGTCAGTGGCTTGAATTTTGACAATCTAAGCATTTTATGGGAAGACTCTGCCAAAAGAGATGATGCATACAGTTAGGGGGAGCCTGTGATTCTTGATCATTATTGCAGAAGCTATTAGTGAAAGGGTCCTTATGAAATCCTTGTTGAGCTATATTAACAATCATTCTTTGATGAAGATCATTTCTCAGGAGTACTCCATTGAAGAATATGATCCTGTAACTATTCCTTGGACTATTGTTAAAGATGCTTTCCACTTAATCACTATGTAGTATTTGGAGCAACAGAGAAAGTCATCTAATGCTAGAGAAATAGGGCAAATAACTATGGTGCTGATATTACAGATGCTAAATGTTTTGACTCAGGGATTTAATGTGAGAACAGATAAATTATGGACACTAATAGAGGCAATCTTCAAACAAACAAATACATCTGGAATGGAGTTTGAAGAGCAGCTGGCAGCATATAACAAACTGAAGCATTGCAAAAAGATGCAAATCAGCAGAATGATTTTAAAAGACAGCAGATTGGATATCTAAATCTGCGAGGGAAATAACTTGCTGAGATATGTACAAGAACACAAGGAAAAGATGGCTCATAGAAAGGAGAATGTTGTGCAGTCAAATATAACTTATGCTAAGACTGGTCACTGAGAAAAATATAGCAACAGTAAGGCACAACCTCTCACCACTTCATCCAAATGCAGTAATGTTGAATACTGGATGGCAGTGACTTAAGGAGAAGCACAGAGACACAAAGGAACTCGGATCTGAAGAAAGATAACAAGCAATAAAAGTTCAGTGGCATTTTTCTCTTTTTTTTCGGACTATGAAGGCCTCTCAATTCTGCCTGTGGAGACAACAATATGGATTGAAGCATAAAAACTTGGACTTGGACACTTGGTGTATGGCAATTTGCAATCTGATTGAAAGCATTGAAGTAGAGCATCTTTAAGCATTATTGAAGCTATGATAAAGTAGTTCTGAGACATGAAGAGGGAATACTATGCTAATTGATGATAAAGCATCAATCCTTCTATCTTGAGTAAAAAGAAGAAGAGCACTATGACAGGGGGAGTCATAGACCCATGAAGATCTACCATTCATGATGAACAGAAGCAGTTTGATAGGGGGAGTCCCAAAGCACTCCTTTGCCATTGACGTCAAAGGGGGAGAGAAGAAGAATATTGCCATCAATAACAAAGGGGGAGATTGTTGACCTAGGTTGTCATTGATGTCAATATGGCAATATTCTAGATACTAGATATTCTAGATGATGATATGAAGCCAAGGGGAAGCAGAGCAGATCCATGAAGAGACAGGAGTAAGGCCATCAGGATAGCCAAGCCATAAGCAAAGTCTGTTAACGTAGGAGTTAACAAAGGAGGCATATCAAAGTATATTGCAGAATATTAGAGCAAGAGAGGCATGATGGAAAAGGCAGAAGCCATCAAGGTCTGAAGATATCAAGAGGAGGTCATTGGAGCAAGAGGAGCCATATCGGAGGAGCATTGCATGTAATACATGCCCAAGAAGAATCAAGAGGAAGAAGTCATCAAAAGAGGAGTCAACATGCCAGAGGAGCCATATAGATATATATATATGTCATACATATATATGGGAGCTACAGGAGGAGCCATATATATATATGTCATATATATATGCCATAGAATAAATCACTTCTAACTTCTCTCCGACCACTGGTGTGGTGCTCTCTTCAGAAATTCGATCTTAGATCTGTTATGAAACCAGCTCAAGAAAAGATAGAAAAGATAGATCAACGCCTTAGAATTCAGCCTCTTCGAGGGGGCAACCTCCTTTACATTACATAAATGAACAATTATTCGATGATCAAATGA
>APFE031628726.1:0-15121 GCA_000404065.3 Pinus taeda
CAAAAAACACTTGGTTTCTCATATGATAATGCATGTTTAGAGAAGGATTGCTCTTAATTGTCTTGTTTGTCACTAGAGAGTCTTAGACTCCTAGGGAGGTTAGTTTTGTCAGCAAAAATAACTCTTTCCGCATGACACCTTTCCGTTACCTTTTACCTTTTACCTTAATGAAATTGAGTCTTATTATGTGTTATCACATCATCCAATTGTTAGTTAAATAAATAAATCAAAAGTTACCTTGTCATGCTAATACCAAGCATGTTTCCCTGCAATTGTTCACATATGTTAGCCACATGATCCAAATATCAATAAATCATACCTATTAATTTGAAATCAACCTTTATCAAGACTAACATCCATGTCATAATCCACTCACAATCATTAGTTATAATACTACAACTAGCACCCACTTGCACTCAAGTGCATATTAGTTGTCTCATCACATATTGTGTTAGTACAACCACCTTAAAATAAGATCATTTTATCATGCAATATTATAGACACATATGCATATCATGCAATTAATCAAACATTCAAACAACCTGTAAACATAACCCCTTACTAACCATGGTCCACATGAAGGTAGAAGGAGGTAGCAACCATAATGGTCTGATCTCCAAAGCTCTATTAAATTTAACCACACTTGCCAAAACTTGATTTTCATTTCTCATATAGTTTGTGCTTCAAAGCATACCACAAAATCATACCACTTTTCCATTCCGTATATTTCACGTGAGGCCTATAAGGAGAGTCATGTGAACTGTAGTCCACTACTTTGCTCTTCATCCCTGACCTTCTATTTCCTACAAACATACAATGCTACATAAACCAAATAGAAGACATTATCAAAACCATACCTCAGTGTATCTCAGGAGAGGCTATCACATCTACACAAGTCAATCTAGATTAGTATGACACAATGTCACAAATATATCGATGCATGCCTAAATATCATAACCATAACCATCTACACAGGCCAATCTATATTAGCACGACATATCTAAAATCAAGATATAAATGCAATGATCATAATCATCATGCGTATGATTTCAATGCATATAACAATGAATTAAATACCATGCATGACTAACTGACACACATGCATATGACCGCATTGATTAACTAACATCTCCTATGCATGTAACCAAACAACAATAGAATCACAAGCATGTATATAACCATAATGCATATAATAACCATCAACCATCATACCTACATGCAAAACATACAAACTTGTATGACAATATGATTTTTTACTTTGAGTTCTAGCATTGCAACCATGCTCTAATAATTTTCATCTCCTGCTTCATCTCAACCAGCATATCACCATCATAACATACCAACAACATCATGATGACACAAACTGCAACAATGACCATCACAATGCATGACTAACCTACTATGCATTCATAACCATATATATTTAGCCTATCCATTCCAAGTGTTTGAACCCAGGATCTCTGATACCAATCTGTAAAACCTCCTTCCACATTTACCCAATTTCATAGGCCTGCAAAGGTAAAAATGAGACCAGTGTCACTATGACATGACCTGACCTCCAAATTCTAGTTATGGAAGTGGGGCTGACAAACTAACACATTCCTTACATCTCTTAGGGACTACAGGACATTCAGGGTCCAAAGAACCACCCCAACTGACCAATCCCTGAGCTAGGGCTCTTTTTCACTACCTTGAGTCCAAAACCACATCCACAACATTGCATTCATGTTGTTATCAGGCTCCAATCGCATGCATAAGCCTGCCTCCATGAAGTTATGACCTCAGAGCCTCAGTTTTGTGCTTATGGTTCCAGATTTTGTGCCACATTTCAGGCTAGCATCTAGGGCACTGCCCAGAATTTCTTGTAACTTTCCAAGAGCATAAATAACACGATAACAAGGCTAATTATTCATATCTTAAGCAAGAACTTGACCTAACCATGCCTAACCATGACATACATACCATAAAACATATGACAAACATGTAAGCTCTAGGTTGTGAGTGCATATCTGATCATACTCTGAGAGTCTTCATCTAAGAATCATTGAGAAGACTCTAAACCTTCTCTAGCTAGCTGAAATAACACTTATCAATCTATACATTAATCAATCAATCAATAACTAAATGATTCATGACGAGATCCATAGATGGTACACTTCATATAACTAGCGTATAACTAGAAAATAACTAGCATAGAAACCATGGAAATTCATCAATAATGTCACCAACATAATACTACAAATGCTCATAGATCACAATAAGGAAATGTCTCATATTAACATATGAAAATACCAACCAAGTCAGGGACTTCCACGTACGACCAAACCATATATTGGGCTAAACCAAATCTCTCTTTCATCCAATCACCCCTGCGTCATATGCCAAGCATGAATATGGGATATCATGGAATAATCCAAGACAAAACCACCCTAACCCTCAACCACATTGATTCCACATCTATGTTCAAACATCACTAACACCAAAAAAATCAGTCTCTACCCAATTTGTCAAGGAATTTAGGAACTAGTAACTCAACCCACAACCTTCCAAGGCTCCAGAACATTTGTCCAACTAGGCTTCAAGGACTAGTAACTCAACACCAAGGGCTCCAGATAATTTGTCCCAACCTAGGTTCTAGGACTAGTAACTCAAACCAAGTCGTTCCAAGGCTTCTAGAGTGTTTTTTCCAACCCACATCCATTAGGAATTATAAGCACCAATCAGAAAACTATCAAGTGGAAAAACCCACAACGCCATGGTTATCCAAGAAATGGCAAGGCAAGGATAAAACAACTATCAAACCAATAAAATCGCCATGCCAATGACAACATATAACCAGAAAATCACATGCATATGCCATGCATCCATAAATCAGCAAGGAAACCACACATGCAATATATTACCTGCAAATAAATCCAATTGTAGTTGTTGATCAAGTTGTTCCCTTATGCTTTCTTGATTTCCTTTTCCTTATTTCTCGGAATCCAAGTTGTATGCTAAAGTTCTCCAAGAATTCTCTAAGTGTGAAAGCGTATGAGAGAACAAGAGAATGAAAGAGATCTCAACCCAAAACTTTCAAAATCTATGAACTAATCCTCATAAGCCTTTTTATTCTTGAGGCCTCTATTTTATTCATTTTTCCTTCAATATTCATCTCATGCAAATTTGTGACCCTTCATCTCCCTTTTCTCCTATTTTCCTTTATGTCCATAATTAAATGCCAATTATTGTCTCATTTCCTTTTCCAATGCCTTTGCCAACTTCCATAGCCATCAATAAACCGAAAGTGACACCCACGGATGTTTCTCCCACCATTCAACTTGGAATGCGTGTCCCATGACCTTGGTCTTATATTTATTTATGTATACATGGAAAATCATCTCATTTCTATCCTTCAGAAGCGTCCTGATGATGGACCCCCGTTGGGGTTCGAAACGTCGACAGACTAAACTGGAAACTGTGGATAATCCGGAACATGAAGCTACAAAGAACTTCCACAGAGGCTTGAAAACCAACAATTAGGGGTTGTTACACGAATGGTAGCCATAATATTTAAATCTTATGTACATGAAACTATTGATTGGATTTAGTTTTGTGCTAGTGATTTATTTAATTTTATATAAGTCATCGATTGATTACAAATTAACTAGTGTCCAATTTTTATTTTCAATGTAGGTTACTTTTCCATTTAGAAAACTTTTGTGTTACAGCATGGAAACATGATCTTGGAGGAAACATCACCCCTCCCACATTTACCCAATTTCATTGGCATGTCAAGGTAAACATGAGGCGAAGAGTTACTATGACATGACCCAAAATCGAAGCTTCAATTATGAAAGTGGGGCTGACAAGTGACTTCTCATAAACATCACTCAGGGCTATAGGACACTCAAGGACCAAAGGACCACTCTAGGTGACCATACCCTATTTTAGGGCATACTTTCCCACATCTTAAGCCCCAGTTGCATGGAAAACAAGGAAAGGGTGTGGTTATAGGGCCTCAACAACACGTGTGACATTGCTTCCATTCAGTTATAGCCAAAAATCTCCAGTTTAGAGGGTGCAGTTCCGAAATCTGGGCCACTTTTCCATCCTAGCCTCCATATCACTACCCATAATTTTCTGAGACTTTCCAAATCATTATTGACATGAGGACAAAAGAAAACATTCTGTTGGCCGGATAAATCGATCTTGCGAACAAGGCCGATCTCCCTAGTATCAACAGATATCTAGCAACAAGCAGGACAAGCAAATCTACCTTTCTCTAAACATATTGTGATTCATTAATAAAAACTAAAGAGGTGTTTAGACCCTACCTTAATTCCAACGCTAGTTTGTGAAAACTATGCTCCAACCATCCGAAATATTTTCCTTTTAAGAACCTGCAATCACAAACAAGCACACATCAAATAACACCTGCATAGCTAATATAATAAACCATGTTCATCATGGTGATCAAGGAATCCATGAAATAAACCATAAAACACAGCTTATTGAGAAAAATAAACTTGATTGTATTAACTTTGAAATAGAAGAACTTTAAAAACTTTGGTGCCTTGATGTTGTACAAGATCTTCCCAGGGTCTAAACAGGAATCTCCTCTACTTTGACAAGCCTCACTTTCTTCCAGATGAGATCAAAGAGGTATGTAATATCTCCTCTCAAAAACTCAATTAGGAAGACTAAGTTCCAGTAGCATTTCATGTCAAAAATATTCATCTTTCAACCTCCTCAGTAACCAGCCCAATGCTTCATTTTATAGTGCAAAAGAAGGAGGTTACAGGTCCACCTATGAAGGGATAGAGTCCTCCTTCAAAGGGATAAGCTCCCCACATCAAGGGGTTAGCTCCGTAAGGTATGGGATGCATGAACCTTTAAGGAGCAAACTTTCCACATCAAGATTCCCTCTAGAAGCTTCCAAAAATGACTCAAAGTGAGTTTTTAAGAATGTACAATGTACTTGGTTATTTTTTACTTTTACAGGGGTCTGCACCCATAACCCAGATACAGAGTGGTCAGGTGTGCAAGGGACATGACCATTGGGTGTGGGACCGTAAGTAATACTAAGAGAAAGTGCGAAACCAAAGTTTTAGATATTTTTAAGGTCTTTCTCTTATTTTCAAGGCTTGATATGAAGAACTGAGGCTTAAGACTTGCAAAGGAGGAAAATATGAGTGGTGATAGACTCACACTGATTTCAGAATGTCAATGTGACAATTGTTTGTGCAACAGATGCCCCCTAAAGTGCGAAGTCTGTAGTAGATGCCGATAGAATTTTTCATCTAAGAAGAGTGAAGTACTTTATCATTTCAAGGATCTTCCTATGGACACCCTGGTCCGAACCTATAAAAACATTCAATGCAATATCTATATATATATATATATATATATGAACATATCATTGCTGAGGTAGGAATTCCCATACTCAGATCAAAACTGACTAGAAAACTATCTAAACTGCTCTGATACAGGAATGATTTTGTAATACATAACAAGTATAGACATATGTAGACACCATATGGACGCAGCCATTTGTTTATGAATAGTCTACTTTATAATGAATAACAAAATTCATCGTAGCCTAGATGGTGGAAACTAGATCCACGGTCTTGATTTTTGCTTCCCAAACTAGTATGATTCTATCCATGTGAATGAATGTGTCGGAGTCAAACATGGTAGAAACCACTTGATTACCAGTTAATGATGTGAACTGTTAACAAGTGTGATAGACACCACCAGTAATGTCAATGGCCCTCAAAGTACTCATTACAATCCATGAAATGTGAATAAATGAGTTGATGTCGAACACATCACAGAATCCTTTGATCAAAGGTCAATGATGCAACCTATCGTCAAAGGCGAGAAACCTACCATTAAGGCATGTAGATTCCAAGGCACTAACGATTTCTAGATCATCTTTCTAGATAATGAGTTGGATTCAACAGAAAGCGATCCATCGTAGGCAAGGCCACAACACGAAATCATAGATCAAGTTTTGAAGAAATATATTTGGCAAGGAATAATTTAGGGATGGTCAAGATGGATGACAGATATTTTTCAAATGAATGGTTTCCTTTAACTAACCTCTTGAACACATAACGATGTTGCAGATGGTTTAGTGACAATTTCCCCAAGCTAATACCGAGAAACCGGCTGAAGACTTTCAATATGGTTTGATTAACTGTTAGGCAAAGGATTTCCCAACCTAGGTGAAAAAAAAGTGTCGTGTTCAAGAGTGGTTAACTGCTTTTCTAAACACAGAGTATAACAAACAGGTTCATTTTTCTCTCTTTTCCCCAACCATTTCTGGGAAGTACCTCTTTATTTTTGACAAGCTTGAGGAGGATAACATTTGCTTGATTATAAGCTCATCCTTCGGATGTGTCCAACTTAGTTTAAAATTCTAACCCTAAGAAGGAGTGGTTCGTTCCTGTTTAAAATTGAACAGGTGTTTTTCAATTTTAGGGAGTCAGAAGAAAAACTTAAGAAAACTCCATGGTTGTCCTTTTTCGTAAATTTGTGTCCCCCAAGCCCGAAGAGGTATAAAATGATACTTGAGAGAACCGCTTGACCATTACGATCAAGGAGTACTTTTCATAATAAGTGCCTTCGATCTAAAAAAGTAAAAAAGTGATCGAAAACATGTTGTTTTATAACCAATATCGAACTTGAAACGAAAATAATCCAGCAATCTTTTCATGTTTATATGATCAGAAAAGAGCTGTAAGTGGACCCTCCTTTTTATTCTGTTTTAACGAGTTTAAAAAGAAAAAACTCGGCAATCTTTTCATATTTTACGAGTCAGAAAAGAGCTTAAAAAGGACTCCTATGTTTCACTTTTTCGTAAATTTTGGAAAAGTTTGAAAACAATGAAAAAGTATGCTCTTTGTTGAAAATGATCAATTCTTCCTGAAAATCCAATCAATATGATGATGATTATGTTCTCCAAACAGAAGCTAATCTTGCAGATGAATCAACAACTAGTTTGTGGGAGGAAGAAGTTCATTTTCAGTAGCTTGAATACAATGTTCAGCCATCATATATCAACTATGGAAATGACGAGGAAAGTGTAGCAAATTTTGAAGTAAGTGAAGGATCTTTTCCTTTTTGTTTTGCTTCGTTTCAGTTCATTAGAGACAAAATTCATGCACTCAGAAATCAATTGTTGACAAGCTTTGATCTGGATCATCTTGAGGACATTGAAATCCTTGTTCAAGACTTATCATATCCAGATTTATAGCCCCCGAATACCATTGATTGTCAAGTTGCAGATGAAGACTTGGAAGCTGGCACATATGATCAAATGATACAAGATGATTTCGTACCATTTTGTTTTGAATCATTTCAGTTTATGAAGGGAAAACTACATAGTATATCTTCAAATGAGCAGCCTGTAGAAAGTCATGCAATCTTATAGGAACCAATAGAAAATGGCTTGTAGTAGTCTTTTCAAGTTTTTCACAATCCAATAACTGATGTGTTGGATGATGTCTACAGTCAAATTCCTTCTCTTGTCTATGAGCTTAACAAAAGTATTGATGCAAACTTGATCCGGAAGTCGGTTTCTTTTTCATTTTCAGCAGGAGTCTCATCACAAAGCTCAGATCAAAGTTTGCATTTATGGTATGAGGAAAAGAGAAGTAATCCATTGGATGAGCTAAGTCCTAGTGTGCATGAATTTTGAGATCATTATGTAGTGTTTTTTGAGGCGGATAAAGAATCCTTAGTATTCAACAGATCTGTTCACAAGTTTTCATGGGAGTTGCCTTTCAGTAGTTCTCTCTTGTTGTTCATAAGCAAGCACTTGCTGAGAATTAAAACAGCAGCCGGAATACTTACTTGGTTGCATTGGTTGTTTCATTTCACTTGATCAGGTGATGAAAGGAACAACTAGAGTAGGTTGTATTGAATAAGCTTCATATTGAGCATCATTTCCAGATTGTCGGTTGTGTTTAAGTGTAGAGTTAGTTTTTAGTTGAGTGAGAGTCAGTTTGTGTCGTCAAGTCGTCAATTTTCAGTTCTGCATTTCAGCTTGAGTTTTTGACTCCATTGCCCAATGGATGAAGGCATTGTCTGCTTTCCAAAGATCTATAGTTCTTGGCACCTCCAAGGAGCTACCATCCCCATTGGAGCCAAAGTTAGTGTCAGTCTTTGCAGCCTTCCTCCAGTGATCAAACATGCTCTTACAAAGTGATTTTAAGGTGTCAAGGTCAAATTTTGTCATTTCAGTGAGTCTTCAAGCAAAATTTGGTCACTAGGTATTAGGTCTAGGGTTTGCTTTCACTCCTTTCAAAGTTGTCCAAATGTCAATCCATGTCACCATTCAACTGAGTGTACCATCATTCGGAGGGTTTTCATCATCATGTCAGGTTCCAATGGGTCATTTTACACCTTGTTCATGCTTCAGTTGTGCCTAGGTAAAGTTCATTTCCCTAACCTAGGGTTTTGAAGGTAATTTCTCTCAAATGGTCAAATCATTAGCAAAACTTGTATCTAGATGTTCATACACCTTCCCCTATCCTTAATGTATCTTATTAAACAATTTCCATCACTGATATCCCCCAAATTCCTCATTTTTCGCATAAACCCTAGTTTCTTGCTATAACTTGACAATTATCTAGGTTAGCCCTGTGTTTTTCCCTTTTGGACCCCTTCCCCTCACTCAATATTTGAAATTCCATTTTCCCCTACTTCCTAACATCCCTCCCTACTTCCAAAAATTTTCTCAAGAATTTAGAAGCCCTTTATCCCCTTCATTTCACTTCCTTTCGACAAATCTCCTGTTCCACACATCGAGATAGGTTTTACTCGAATGATGTTTCTAAGCAATAAAAGATGAATTTGGGAACATTGAGAGAGGTTTTTGTCCACAATACAACAATAAAGAAAACACTCCTTCATTTTTTACACATGTGTCATGGTTTTAGAGAAATGTCAAAAATACAACTGCCTCGGGAGAATTGATGCACCTCTGAAGTGACCTTGGGAAAATCAATTTTTCTCCTACCTTGGTTGGCCAAATGACTTGCCTGATGATTCCAATGATAACTAGACACAAAAGATTTCCAATGAGCTATCATGCGCTCAATTTGGAGTTGAGGAAGACCTCTAAAAGTCTTCTGCAAAAAGCGCTACGCATAGGGTTTGGTGGCGTGGCGCACATAACTAGCGCGACAGGTTGGGTTTGATGCACAACGCATACAACCAACAAGCCCGAAACCTTCAAAAATTCATTCCAAATCATCCAAAACGTGTGGATCATCATTTGTGCAAGTAGGATGACCCTTCATCACTACTAGTGAAGCAATGTTTAATGCAATTTGTGGTGGTTGTCTTATGGTGATGGTTTAAAAAGAAATCAAACCCTATCTCTTGAAATCTCTCAAAGGAAACTGTTGCTTAGGGTTTGAGCTATTGTTTTGGCTACCAAGTCCATCTTTCTATTCCCTTAACTCTCCACTCCCTCACTCATTTTCCCAGATTTCACTATTCCCTAAATTCACACATTCCTAAAACATCATTTATTCCTACCCCAATTCCCATTTCCCGAAAATCCCAAATACTCTCTCATTCCTAAACCCTATTCCTATACTAAAATCTCCCAAATTACTCCCTAATTCCTTGTTCCCTTAACTAAACCCTACCCCAACAGTCCCTAAATCCCTCACTGTTTTCTCCCTCCACAGTCACTCATATCATTGTTTCCCTTGGTGGCAAAAGTCAAAACACATCACAAAATCACCTATTTTTCATCAAGGCAGCTCCAAGACAGTTTATCCACTAACAGAGATGGAATCTGATCCTTCATATGATTATGAAGAGGAGACACACAGTGACTCAGCTATAGAGGTACATGCACCCAGGAGGCCTCATAGAGGTGGCAAACATATTAGAGAAGAACCAACCTCTCTTGTTGAATTGTAGGCCTTCCCTCTTGCCATCTCTTATTTCCAACACTAGTCTTGCTATGAATTTTGTGAGAAGGTTGCTAGCATTCAGTTTCATCATGATTTGGCTCATTTGTTTGTTCTACATTTACATGATGATTAAGCCACTCTAGTTGGTGTCACTTTCATATTAACACCAGAATCTATTTCACTAGAAACCGGTATTCCCAACATTGGAGAGCAATGGAACAAGAGGCAGCAAATTGACCGGCAGCATTATGAACTATACATCAAGCCTGGATTTTTGAGACAGCTCAAGAGAGCTTTTCCTTTTCGATACCTCATAGATTCATATGCTCCTTTAATGAAATTGATTATGAAGTATTTCAACTGTGAGGGATAGTTCTCCCGTTTGTATGCTTATCATATATGGCTGCTGATGCATTTTACCTGGGTACGGATGATGAACATCCCTTAATTCATGTGCCAAAATATCAAAAATATGACCACTCTAGTGTAGCACAAGACTCCTCAGCAGCAGTTCAATAGTATTTACCATTTTTCTCTCATAAAAATTGTGGTCATCTATCAACTTGGCTTATAGGGCATCACTTCGGAGGACTTCATCTCTCGTGAGTTCTTCACAGCTCCTCAAGGACCTTCATAGGCTTTGCATGAGACTGGTGGACCTTCTTATCAGCATGAGGGTCATGAGACACAGTTCGCTAGTGTGCCGGTGTTTATCACTTACCAGAAGGGCACTTGGCAGTTGTTTGCAGCAACAAAGCGAGTATTATCTCCACCTGGGGTGGAAGGGGTCTCACTTTTTTCATCAGCACCACAGGTTTAGGACAAATTCAAGAGGTCAATGCAGGATGAGGGGCCTTCAGGTGAGCAGGACTTTATTCTTATTGAGGATGATGATACAGATATGGGCCGACAAAAGCACAAATCTCAAAGAAATCATCCAAGAGCAGTAGACAGACATAAAGGCCTTGTCTCTCAACTTGGAGAGAGGTAAGTGGATCATAAAATACTTGGAGCAAAGGAATAAGAAACTTGAAGATCAACAGGTGATTGTGGAATTGCAAAACATTCGGGAGAATCGCCAAGCTGCCCAAAGGAGGAGGGTGGAGTTCACTTCACTAGAGCAAGAGATCAATGCCGATCGAGAGTCTTGGCTCGAGAGAGTCAATATCCACTTAGAGAGATTGTTGGAGAAGGCCAACAAGGAGAAAAACTTGTTGATACACATGGCTTTTCATTACATGGCAAGGAATAAAGTTTGCAAGGCAAGAATAAGGAGTTTAAAGGCAAAATTGAAGAAAGCATCAAAGAGGCAAAAGGAGCATGATCGACTTTAGCTATTGGTTGAGGATTCCTTGGCACAATAACATGATTGATGGAGAAGACTCAGCCAAAATTTCAAAAAATTTGGGGCATTTTTTGCATTTTTGAAATTTTTGGCACAAAAACAGGAATTTTTGCCCTATGCGTCGTGCCATGTGGCGCTCGCTTTTGCTAGGAGCCTCTAAATAAAAAAAAAACAACATTTTTTGATTTGGCATGAAACATTATGCTTTCCTACCTATGGATAAGAAATTTGAGTAGGTTTTGAGCCCTCAAAAAGGTCAAAAACACTCAAACAATGACCTTACTGCCCCTATTTTGACACACAGAAAGCAGTCTTGGGAGATTTGATGTTTGGCAGGGAAAATGGAGGCCAAATTGAAAAATTCTACTTGGGTTGGAAAGTAGATAGACAAAAATTTCCAGCAAGTACACTTGGAGCTAATTGGGACACCAGGAAGGCTTCCAAAAGTGTGTCCAAACAGGTGTTATGCATAGAGAATTAGGCGCTATGCATAGAGGAAATTTTTCCAGTTTGACCAAGTATTACTTTCTTTTTTGCCCGGCTTTGGCTAATTTGACTTTTCACTTTCTTAATGGAAAATTTGTAATGTAATTTAATGTACATTGATGGATCATGATGTAAATATGTCAAATTTTCACTTATGGAGGTAGATTCATTGGTTAAAATGTTGTTTGAAACTGAATGAATTAGCTCCCTAGTTTCTAGAGGCATGTTGTTCCACTGCCTGATTTCTAGTTCTCAGTTTAGAATTGGTTGGAATAGCTCCTAAACATGTGAGCTTTACCCCTAGAGGCTAGGATGAGCTATGGTTTGTCTATATTATGTATTTTTTCAGTCATTAGCAGTGTTGGACTCTTGAGAAAGTAAGGAGCTTCATTGTACACTCATATCAGTATTTTGGCTAAGGGATTGAGATCAGGGTTTGCAGCACTCTTTGGGATCCCTGTGGAATTTTGTTTTGGTACAGTGATTTATTATGTATTTGTGAATTTACTTATGTGTTATGTATGTCATTATCTCTCTTATTTCTTCTCAGCTAAATCAAACAAGAGTGAAAGTAGAATCCATTGAAATTGCAGTGCTCTACTTGAGGTTTGCTTTAGTTTCTTGATGTTTTCAGCTGTTTGGAGAGGATCCATGGCTTCTCTTGCCCTCTTAAACTCCTCCTCTATCTAATCCCTCCATCTCATTTGATTCAAAGTGCCAAAAACAGTTGCCTACCTTTCCCCATTGAGATCTTTGCAAGACTGAGCCTCATTCCCTGCACCCAAGATCTACCTTTTTCATTAGAGCCAACAAACACATCATTTTATCCAATCAAACTCTTTTACACCCATACCTAGCCTAATATTAGTAGTTAAATCAGTCATCTCAACCCTTTAGTGATCATAATTTGCTAAGATTGACCCGGAGAGAGCCCTCTCCTGACCTGGTAGGGCTAGCTACCATGCTGAGCATGGTTTGATGTTGGCCCTGGATCCTACCTTTTCAGCCTGAGGTAAATCTAGGCTCTAACAAGACCAATCAGCAGAGACCCTGACCGAATTGGAGCATCATCTAGAGCGTTTGACAGCTGATATTCTAGAGACTAGTATAGATGATATTCCACTTAGGTTACAGTGCTACGTGATTGGGGTCCAAGGACCTTTAGGAGGTTCCTTTGTAGGGTGGCCCGAGCAGTGGTTTCTTATCATGATCATCATCAGGGATAGGATGATAACCTTTGTAGACTCATACAACATTTTATATCTTTTTCTACTATCATTTTTGCCGATCATAAGGTGTTTTTCAACCTATGATCGAAGACGATGTATATTTGACACACTTCTATGCTATGATATATCACTATTACTGGCTATCTTGTATAACATGTTTATGGAATGTTTTTAAATTCCCTGTCTTGATTATTGCAAATGTCTATTTAACATTCGAGAAGCAACTACATCTGCTAATGTATTTAAATATCTTGGAATATGTTGATATTCAATGTAGTCAAATTCACGTTCCAGGAGACGAACTCTCAAAAATAATCTTAATAACGCTGGAGTTCTAATGGCATAAACCCTGTTAAGCTATAATACAACGAGTTCATAATATAACCTAACAATCAAACTCTGAATCCCAAATGAGATGGATTTAGATAATAACTCAATCACTGCACTATACTTTGCAATGTTATTTTTTTTTTGACCCAGGCTTACCCCATGCATAGATACTAACTCGTCAGAGGGTGAATAGATAACCCAAGTTGCGGAAGAAATGTTTCGTGTACTATGACAAGCACCATCAGCAAAACCAATGTATGTTTGAAGAGACATCGACATCTGCAATATCAAGAGTAAAATCAAGATAAGCAGGAATAATGATAAAAACACTCTCTAAACTAGGCACACTTTCTAATCTAAAACACACCAACTAGAAAGAAACTATTCTATCAAAAACCTCCACACCAAATTTTAAGCATAATATATTTTCAGGTAAAGCCCATTTCTGGGTTTACCCAAAGAGACACCGTCAAGATCTACCAATTCATAGGCCCCTTTTGCGAGCTTTCACTTGATAGCATAATGTTAGCATTATGTTTCTGCTATGGCTATATGTTACAGATGTTGTACTTGATGGAAACACCTGTGGAAAGGCTCTCAATATGTTGAAAATTAAGAAGTACGCAGGAGAATAGTTCAGAAGGTGCGTACACGCAGGCCGGTGTTACATAAAGTGCGTACATACCCGCAGTTATCCCGTTCAAGTGGTGCGTACCCCCAGTTCACTTACTTCAAGGCAAAGAAAAGCACACGTGGGGTTTCTTATGTTTAATATTTGGTATTTAGCCGATGGTATTTGTGTTATTATGGTTTTGGCTCGTGGTATTGATCCATGATTTTAGGAGGAGCTTGCCTATATAAAGCAAAGAATTTCCCTTGGCTAAGTATCTTTTGCAAATTGAATATCTTAAGACCTGAAATATTGGGTTATTGTTTCAAAAGCTTGATCTATATGAAAGTGAAGTGGAAAGGGAATTTGTGAAGGGTGATCTCTCGAGCGCATGATCAGATCTGTAGATCTGGCAGTCTGGGTTATTCTTGAAGTCTTGAAATTATCTATACCCGTAGGCACGCAAGTGCAGTGAAAGAAAAGCGCAGAGGTACGTAGGCACAGAAGCGCTGTAGGTGCGAAGGTACGCGGTGCCACAGAGGCGCAGCTGCGGAGGTACGCGGCACCACAGAAGGCGCAGCTGCGGAGGTACACGGCGCCATAGAAGGCGCAGCTGCGGAGGTGCGCGACGCCACAGAAGGCGCAGCTGCGGAGGTATGCGGCGCCACAGAAGGCGCAGCTGCGGAGGTGCGCAGCGACACAGAAGGCACAGCTACGAAGGTGCGCGGTGCCACAGAAGGCACAGCTGCGGAGGTGCACGGCGCCACAGAAGGCGCAGTTGCAGAGGTTCGCGGCACCACAGAAGGCACAGGTGCGGAGGTGTGCGGCGCCACAAAAGGCGCAGGTGCGGAGGTCCATGGCGCCACAGAAGAACAGTGCCTACTTGTACGCAGGAATTACATGGGTGAAGCTCCGTACTTCTCTTGAAATCAAATTAGCTGTCCATGTTTATCCTTGCTGTGTTCTGGGTCTAGTTTCTGGTATTATGATCTGATAACAACAGTCTGAGAAGTGATTGATTATGTTCTTAATGACTCATCTTCATGTGATCTGATGGACTAGATCTAATTGATGACTCTCATTGTATATGTATTAATCTAGTGATTGGGTGATTCAGAAGGTTGCTTGATTATGAGCTTCAATGTGGTTATTGGGTCCAGTATGAAAATTGGATGAAACGTGGCCTTTCAGATTATGTGTTGTG
>APFE031628726.1:15141-51516 GCA_000404065.3 Pinus taeda
GGGGTTGTAGCTCCCTTCCAAGAGAGACTGGAAAACGAGAGAGAGTTGTAGCTCTTTGCAGGTTGTAGCCTGCGTACTGGTAAAGGTCTGCACCAGTACAACATCATTGTAAAAGAAGTTTCTAAGAAGATAGAGACATATTGCAGCAGGTGGTTTTCACCCACATTGGGTTTCCACCTTTTATCTGGTGTTCTTTGATGTGACTATCTGTTTTTCTTGTTCATGCTCATTATTTTATGGTACTGATATGCAAAGATAATTCAAAGTGTAAATAAGGAAGATTTGTTAAAAGAACTAGATAGTACTAATTCACCCCCCCCCTCTCAGTATTATTTTCAACACATAAGGACCATGCCACATAGGTAAAAAATTTCCAGCCCCTAGCTTATCATTTGCTTGATCGTATAGTAAAACTAGGTCTCCTTCTGAAAAATTACGAGGTGTAACATTTCGATCGTACTGAGCTTTATTTGTTTTGCATGAGTCTCGATTGCTAATGTAGCATCACGTCGATTCTCATCTAGCTGAGCTAAGTACAACAAATGTTTCTCCTCTTCAGAAGTGGCTAGGAGTAATTCTATGGCTATTTGCAATGATGGAATTTCACATTCAATGGGTAACACTGCTTCCAACCTGTAAACTAGCTGAAAAGGAGTGAAACCAGTTGATTTTTTTACTGAGGTTCGGTATGCCCAAAGTGCTAAAAATAACATGTTTTGCCAATTCAACCGATGAATACCAATGATTCGTTGGATGATAGTGAATAGAACTTAATTCCTGCAGGATAACTATCCATTTGGAATACTTTTCCCCTAGCAATTGTTTGGTCAAAATATACGTCATAAGGTTACAGTCAGAAATTACCGTGGTTTTGCATAAGATGTAGAGATGAAATCTTTGGACAACTTGAACAGTTGCCAAGGCTAATCTCTCCACATGCAAATATTTAAGCTCAATTGGATTCAAAGTTTGAATAAGATAGTAAATCACATGTTCATTGTTGAATTCATATTCCTGAACTAAAACCATCCCAATGGTGGAATGAGAAGCAACGAGGTACAAAAAGTAATCGTGGTTGTAGTTGGGAGGATGCAATAATGGTGCATGGGTCAACGCGTGTTTAAGTGCATCAAAATTTTTGTTAGCTATCACATCCCAAAAGAATGGAGTATTTTGTTTCAACAACCTGGTAAAACCTTTCATTATCTCGGCGTAGTTAGGAATGAAACGATGTAAAAAGTTTGCTTTCCCTTTCAAACTTTGGAGTTTGTGAATAGTCAAAGGCAGAGGTAATTTGAAAATAGCTTCAACCTTTGAGGGATCAACATGAATGTCGGCTTTTGAGACAACAAATCCCAATAAACAACTCGTTTCTATATAGAAAACACATTTGTTTGGATTCAGCCTAATTCGATAATGCCTACATCTCGTGGAGATTGCTCATAAATGAGTGAGATGATCGACTCTACGTAATGAATGAGCAGGTTAATCATCGAGATAAAGCTGCACAATGTGCTTGATGTAATGAAATGCATAAGACATAGCCCTTTGAAAAGTTTCTCCGGCGTTCTTCAATCCAAAAGATAATTTGCAATAAGCAAATGTCCCCCATGGACAAATGAAAGTCGTTTTAGGTTGAAGCAACGAGTACGTTGATTTGATTGTAACCGGAAAAACCATCCATAAAGGAGAACATTTCACTGCCGGCACAATCATCAATAATTTGATTGATATAGGGGGTTGGATAATTGTCTTTAGGACAAGCTTGATTAATATCCCTATAATCAATACATATTCTTATCATTCCTTGATTTTTGTTAACAGGAACAATATTTGATACCCAATCCATTAAAGGAATTGGATAATGAAACCTGCTCGAAGTAATTTCTCAACTTCAGCTTTAATAGCAACAAATTTGCTTGGATGTATCTGACGCAAACATTGCCGGACAGGTTTAGCATCAAGGTAAGTTTTAATTTCATGGAGAACAATTGATGGATCGATTCCTGGCATTTCTTCATATGACCAGCCAAACGCGTCGCGGAATTCTTGAAATAGGGCTTTATAAGTTTGGATTTCCTCGTCTGTACAGGAAGCACCTATATGAATGTTTTCAATAATTCCGGGTTTCACTAAGATGTCAATAGGAACCATTCGAGAAATATTTCCCAAATTCAACTCAAAATAAGGATGTTGCAATGGATTTTGTGGTTCTTTGACATAATCAGTGGTAAAAATAGATGAGAAATCATTTTCAAAATGATCAAGCTCAGGTAAAAATGAAGATCGATGATGAAGGTCTTCCCATGGTAAATCATCAACAAACAAAAGTTCACGAATCTGCTCATTAGTATGAACAGGATTAGAAAGAGTTTTTGAATCTGAGGTTGAAATTGAAAGTGATTCCCCATGGACCACTTTCATTGGATCAGATTTGGTTGAACAAGAGTCGGAAAACAACTGCACGACCTGATATGCAACTTCAAATGGACTCAAAGGCATTGCATCACCAAATGAGTCCACCTTAGAATCAGAAGATACGATCCAAGGATCATCAAAATCAATAGTGTTCGATGAAATCACATGAATAGTTGCAAAAGAAGGCGATACATTAGGAGGAGAAAAATGAAAAAGTTCCTAGTAAACCAGAATCTTTAACCAAACCTACCACAATATCCTTCTAAGGGATAGTCATTTTACCGACATGTTGAATACTATCAGAAGAGGCTAGGTCGGATGAAAAATAAGTTAACTGGTCTACTGTAAAAATGTTTCCATTATGAGGAAACTTAATAAGTCGAAAGACCGATGAAAAAACAACAGTCATAGCATAAGACCAACTACAACCCAAAAGAAGGTTGTAATCTAGAGGGGCATCAACCACTTCCACATCTAGATTTACAGTTTTGCCTTCAACCCCTATATGTAAATCCTACAAAATGCCAAAAGGATGAAACCCTCGGCCATTAAAAGCCTTTAGAATATTCGGGGATTTATTGAGTGTAGGAGAGCCAAGTGATCTCCAACACTGGATCGACATAATACATGTAGAAGCTCCCTCATCAATCACAGTGCTAAAGCAAGGTCTGTTTTTGACTAACACTGGGATTTGGAAAGCCATTTGATGAGGTAGGCGAGGTGTACTATTCTCTAAATCAAAGATTATAAGGTTGCATTCTTGAATATCAACAGCTCCTATAGCAGACAATAGTGATTTACGCTATGTTGGGCATGATTTCCGCACCTCTAAAGCCGACATTGCTGAAGGGGAAATAGCTAAATCTTCAACAATGTTATAGTTCTGTGCAGCTCTCACATGTGGATTGAAAGCTGACTTTCGAAGTATACCTTTAGCAGGCAGTTTGATTACTAAGTCTGGGTTAGGTTTCTCGATCTGTAGCGGATCAGAACCAGAAGGAGTTGAAGTTGATGGGTTTGAATTAGAAGATTCTTCTTCTTTACCACCAATAGGATTCTTACTACCATAATCTTGTGATCATGTCGCAATATTGACATGGGACATCATCATAATGGGTTCTTCTAAGGCATTTGAGGAAGAACCTATCATCTTACTATCTTGACTAGGAAAAGGATCCTTCAAGACAGTAGGTGTTTGAGAACCTTTGAGAATTTTCGAAACCTCAGCTCGATGTGGGCAATCTCTTGTAAAATGCTCCTCATCAGAAATGAGACAAGGATAGCAAGGTTTACATTTCTCGTCAGTAGGTTCATTTTTATCTAGTTTCTCTTTTTAGTTTTGTTTATTTTTCTTCTTCCCCTTCTTTTTACCGCCGGATTTTGATTTGGCCGTAGATGATTCTACGACATGGATATCAGCAGGAATTTTAGAGGAAGAATCTCCTGTCAGGGAATCTGGTAAAGTTATAATAGGAGAAGAGTTCTTTGAAGATTTCTTCTTGCTTTTGGTACTAACTGAACCAATCATACCATCAGCGGCATGAGACCCTAAAGGAGCTGCAGTTATTTGATTTTGTTTCGGAAGGTCAGGGATTTTTTCGTGTAAAGTACCTGACTACATATAAACGAGGTCAAGGTACTGAGCTTGAGAAGTTACTTGCTCTTCAATAACAACTCCTGCCTTAGCTACATCCTCAGTGATTTTAGGTAATAATGATTTAACAAACCATTCTACCAAAATTTGATCCGGAATAAAAACTTTCACTAAACGTCGTCGACGTCGCCATTCATAAATATGATCTAAAATATATGTGGACGTTGACTATTTTAATGAAGTTAATAATTCCGTGCCATTTTCATATCTGACAGGCAACTGAAAATGAGTTAAGAAAGAGGTGGCTAACTGACTAAAATTATAAAAAGAGCCTCTTGGTAACTCAATGTACCATTTAGCAATAAGACCAATCAGAGTGTGTTGAAAAAGATGTAAGCGAATTGAATCATCGACAATGGAATTGGATGCACACCAGAGGTGATAAGTCATCACATGATTTGACAGATCTTCTCCTGACTTACCCTCAAACTTCGGGATATCACTGGGCAACTTATCTAGGCATTGGCGGCCAATATGGAAGATAGTAAATTGGATCATTTGTAAGGCGTGACAAATCAGGTAAATCCAAAGTTGCAATAAAAGGTAACTGACGTTTAGGGTCTCGAAAACCTTGGGTCACAAGACCAGCTCCAGGAGGAGGATATCCAAGATAACCTGGAATTGGATTTGCATTAGGAATATTATATCCTCCGAAAAAACCAGGATTAACTGGACCAAACTGGGGTTGTTGACGTTGTTGATAAGTATATCTAGGGTACGGTTGATACTGATAAACTAGGTTTTCCACAGCAGGACCGAATTGGTATTGTCCCTGGTACGGTTGATAAATAAATTGCGGTTGACTTGTGACAACTGTACGTGGACCAGGTTGTCCCACAGGCATCTGAACCGAATTCTAAACCGTAGTTCCTGACTATGGTAAAGAGGTCTGAGGAGTTGATGCAGGAACAGTAGAAACTGGAGCTGGCGATACTCCAGAAGTAGGTGGAGTAGATTGAACAGATGCTGCAGTAGTTATAGCAGCAGTTTGAGGCGGAGTTCGAGGCGAACTAGGCCTAGGCTGATGAACTACACCAGGTGCTGAAATTTGATCAGTAGGCTAGACAGGTTGTTGGGTTGGACCAGAAACCAAAGGTTGTCCAGGTTGACTTGATAACTGCACATTAGGTTGCAAAATCTGTTGAGTTTGAGATGGATCCCACACCATGTTCATTCCAGGGTATGGACCCATAAAATGTTGAGAATATTGAGGACCATAACCAGGTTGAGTGTAGGGCTGGTAATTGAGAGGTACATTTCCAACTCCTTATACAAATGGTTGACCAAAAGGTGGTTGGAAACCTTGAGTTGGGTACTCACCTTGAGGTTGATAACCTTGAGGCATGTACTAAAACTAGGGTTGACCTTGAGGTATATATTGATACTGTGGTTTACCTTGAGGTATATACTGAGTCTGGGGTTGACCTTCAGGTACATACTATCTCAAAGGTATGTACTATCCTTGAGGTTTCCCCCCAGGCGGTATCTGACTACCTTGAGGTTTCCCCCAAGCGGTAATTGAGTACCTTGAGGTTGCCCCCCAGGCGGTAACTGACTACCTTGAGGTTGCCCTCCAAGCGATAACTTACTACCTTGAGGTTTCCCTCCAGGCAGTAACTGACTACCTTGAGGTTGCAGATTTGGAATAGTACCAGACATCATATGAAATTTTTCTACGCTCAACGATGGAGTTCCATTATTACTAGTTGATATCCTATGTTCAATGGGTTGAGGAGATGCTCCTGAAAAGGTACCAGTGAGTGATTGATACCTAGAAGGAACAAAAGGACCGCCATATAAAAATGTTTCCAGTGTTTGGGAAAACATGGATGATTGGTTTGACATATTCGAAGGAGGATAATAACCTCTGGGCGTAGGATGAAAAGGAATACGAGGTGGTGATAAAGCAAGACGCGAATTTTCTAAAAAGTTCATCAATGATACGTACCAAGAGTCACTTCTAAAATTACTGTAGAAGATTGATTCATGCTCCCTAAGTTATAAAGTTGGTTGATTTTCAGGGAGAGTTGTATCTTCGTCTGGACTAACAAGTTCTTCAATAGAAATGAGTCCAGAAGGAAGATTTTGGGTAATGATACTTCCTACCCTAGGTGAACCGGGACCACTAGAAATTAGAGAAGCAAATCCTGAGGATGGAGTAGCAGCAGGTTTAGTTTCAGGTTTAGAAATTTCAAGTTCCTCAATTAATTCACTAGTAGGAGAAATACTACCAGTAACTTCAGAAAATGAAATTGGTTCAGAAATATACTCTGTTGCTTGAACTTACTAATCAGGATGAATAATTAAATATGATTCTCCAGCTTCTGGTGACCCAACTCTACTGTCACTAGGTGATACAAGAGCTCATATCCCTTCAAGCTCACTTGGTGTATATTCGGGAGTTTTCCCTCGAAGTCTACGGGATTGTCTCGATATTTCAGCCACGATTAGATATTTAATTACTTCACACGCAAACAAAGAAAATCTCAATAAAACCACCTAGAGTCTCTAAAGAACCAAAAAATTGAATCACACACCTAAAAAATATAAGAGTTCAAACCACACACAAACAGTAACTTTCCGTACCAAAAACATTAGTTGGTGATGAAATCCAACATCGCAGAATTCAATACAGAAATGGCGGTTGGAATAGTTACCCTGACAATCTGCTTAATGAAATAGACTAGCACAAGTTTCTTCACAAAATCGTCTCGAGTGAAGAGAAGCCCCTAGAGAGTCCAAGTGAGTCTAGTCGACATTTTCTCCATGTGCAGTGAGACCCGTCCTTCACCATCACCTTAGGAAAGAATCTTAAAATTATGGTCACTAAGGTTACCAACCGTAACAAATACAACTGGGGGAACAGTCTACGATCTGATCTACGTGCAAGGGCAGAGTAGAAAAGATCAATCCCCTTGAAGCCTCCTCGACAAGATCAATCTGACGTTTACTAACAAGTGACCCCAGGCTCCTCGACAATGGTTAATCCGAGGTTTACCATTTTTAATACGCGCAAATCTTCTATATTTCCCAATGAGACAGACTTGATTGTCTCAAAGGTTCGGACATGATCTCGTGATTGACTCCTTTAAGAGGAGCTTCCCAGATTATATCAATTACAATTGGATTTATTTCCTACCACAAGATATAGCTACTTGTTTGTTTTAACTATCTTGGAGAGTTAATTACTCCCTACTCAAGATACTAGCCTAAGCTATATTGGTGATAAGAGCCCTAGAAATAAAAAGATTGCTAGATCAATTTTAATTAAGCGTTACTTTTATGGGTTGTTTCTTAAGTCAATAGGTATGGAGATGAAACTTTGATGGTGTGAAGACTCGACTCCGAAAACGCTAAAAATGCACCTAAAATTAAACAATTCGTTTTTTCTTTTAATGAATTTCTAGCTAAAAGAAAGAGTTAAGAATGTAATTCTTTGAAAAAAAAACTCTCCTTCAACATGTAAATGAAAAGAAAATCTTTTTCTTTTTCAATAAACTCAAAATGAGACTACTAATTATGCTCACAAAAATAAATCCTTTTTTCTTTTTCAACACTCAAAACTACAGAAAACAATTATTTCAAAAGAGAATCTACGATTTCTAGAAAAACACTCAAAACTATGAAAAACTAATCTTGAGATCAAAAAACTTCTAAAAACCTAATCGAAATAAAAGCTTCAAATGTTTTTGAGAACGTTTTACTTAGTTATTCAGTAAACTAAGGATTAATTCGTTCAAAATACAAATCAATCAAATAACACCCAGCTATGTTTTCTTTTTAAAAAATGAAATTCACAACTTATGACCAAGTTTGTTCAAAGTTTTGCAAAAAGAAACAAAATCTATTTCTTATCAAGGGAATATTGCACAAACTAGCCAGACTCATCAGGAAGACAAAAAGATACCAGGTTGATCTAAGGTTTCTTAGGCTTCCAGTCTTTAAGTCACTACAGAGACCGAGTGAAAACCAATCTAGGTATGCAAAGATTCTAGAAAATCATCTAAAACAAAAACACCAATGGAAATTACTCACAAGAGACTTTTGACAGGACACATGTAGATCTGGGTAAAGACTAAAAGTCGTAAACAAATCCTAAACTTAACTGGACGAAAAGATTTTATGTTTTTCAAAAACTTTGATAGGGTCCGCAGGCTTCCAATATAACCAGATGTGGTACCGCTCTGTGCAGTAAAGGAATAGTGCGGGGATGTCTGCACTGTATTATAAACAGAACGTGCGGTCCTCTTGAAAATTTTGAAAAAACAAAAAAACAATCTAGAACCTAAAAACTACCCAATCCCACACACATCAAGCAAAAACCAGAAACAAGAACAAGTTTCTCAAGTCAAAGACAAAGGAAAATCAAAAAACCAAATTCAATTCCCCAGCGGAGTCGCCAATTTGTTGGCTAGATAAATCAATCTTGCAGACAAGGTCGATCTCCCTAGTATCAACAGATATCTAGCAACAAGTAGGACAAGCAAATATACCTTTCTCTAAACATATTGAGATTCATTAATAAAAACTAAAGAGGTGTTTAGACCCTACCTTAAGTCCAACGCTAGTTTGTGACAGCCATGCTCCAACTGTCCGAAAGAGTTTCCTTTCAAGAACCTGCAATCACAAACAAGCACACATCAAATAACACCTACATAGCTAATATAATAAATCATGTTCATCATGGTGATCAAGGAATCCATGAAATAAACCATAAAACACAACTTATTGAGAAATAAACTTGATTGTATTAACTTTGAAATAGAAGAACTTTACAACCTTTGGTGCCTTGATGTTGTACAAGCTCTTCCCAGGGTCCAAACAGGAGTCTCCTCTACTTTGACAAGCCTCTCTCTCTTCCAAATGAGATAAAAAAGGTATGTAACCTCTCCTCTCAAAAACTCAATTAGGAAGACTAAGTTCCAGTAGCATTTCACCTCAAAAATATTCAGCTTTCAACCTCCTCAGTAACTAGCCCAATGCTTCATTTTATAGTGCAAAGGAGGGAGGTTATAGGTCCACCTATGAAGGGATAGAGTCCTCCTTCAAAGGGATAATCTCCTCACATCAAGGGGTTAGCTCCTTAAGGTATGGGATGCATGAACCATAAAGGAGCGAACTTGCCACCTCAAGATTCCCTCTAGAAGCTTCCAAAAATGACTCAAAGTGAGTTTTTAAGAATGTACTTGCGCCTTTTTTACTTTTATAGGGGTCCACACCCATAACACAGAGACAGAGTGGTCAGGTGCATAGGGGACATGACTATTAGGTGTGGGACCGTAGGTAATACTAAGAGAAAGTGCGGAACCAGAGTTTTAGATATTTTTAAGGTCTTTCTCTTATTTTCAAGGCTTGATATGAAGAACTGAGGTTTAAGACTTGCAAAGGAGGAAAATATGAGTGGTTATAGACTCACATTGATTGCATAATGTCAAAGTGACAATTTTTTGTGCAACACATTCAAACTTTAATCAAGAACTTGACCTAGAATACCTAGAACACAATGGAAAATTCGTCAACCACATGGAAAAAATGTAAGCTATAGGTCGTGAATGCATATCTTACCATAAAATTTTGAAGTTCATCTGAGAATCACCAAGAAGGATCTATGCCCTCTCCACATAGCTCCAACAATGCTTATTAGTCCATATATTCATCAACCAATTAATAACTAAACGATTCACGACAAGAGAAATAGATGGTACACATCATATAACCAACATAGAAATGATGGAAAATCAACCATAATATCACAAATATAATACTACAAATGCTCATGGATCACTATAGAAAAAAGTCCCATATAAACATATGAAAATACCAACCAATTTAGGGACTTCCATGTACCACGAGACCATAAATGGGGCGAAACCAAATCTCTCTTTTAGTTGATCAACCTCAATCCATATTCCAATCATGAATTGGGATCTCATGGAATAAACCAATACAAAACCAAACTAGGTCTTCCATAGGCCAAACCACCTCGAGCCTCAACCATAGTGATTCGACCTCCATGGTTAAACATCACTAACACCAACCAATTAGTCTCTACCCAAGTTGTCTAGGGATTTAGGAATTAGTAACTCAACCCACAACCTTCTAGGGCTCCAAGGAATAGTTAACTCAACCAACCAAGGGCCCCAAAAAGTTTTTCCCAACCTAGGCTCTAGGTCTAGTAACTCAACCAAAGTTTTTTAAGGGATTCCAGATCATTTGTTCCAACCCATAGCCATAAGGAACATGAGCACCAATTAGAAAACAACAAGTGGAAAAACCCACAACATAATGGCTATCCAAGAAATGGCAAGGAAAGGCTAAAACCATTGTCAATCTAGGAAATCCTCCATGCCAATGACAACACATAACCAGAAAATAACATGCATAATCCATGCATCCATAAATCAGCAAGGAAATCACACATGAAACCTATTATCCTCAAAATAATACAACTGTAGCCGCTAATCCAATTGTTACCTTGCACTTTCTCTTTTTCTTTTCCTTGTTTCTCCAAATCTAATGTGTTTCAAAGTGCTCCAAGAATTCTACAAGAATACTCTAAGTGTGCAAGATTATGAAAGAATGAGAGAATGGAAGAGAGATCAACCCAAAAAAATTCAAAAGTCTAGAAACTAATCCTCATGAGTCTTTTTATCACTGAGGCCTCCATTTTCTTCATTTTCCTTCATTTTCCCTTCAATTCCCTCCTCATGCAAATATGTGACCCTTCATCCCAATTTTCTCCTATTTTCATTTATTTTCATAAATAAATACCAATTAATGTATCTTTTCCTTTGACAATGTTGTTTCTAATTTCCATAGCCATTAATTAATCAACATTGATACCCATCACTATGTTTTACCCAACAGTTGGCATGGAATATGTGTCCCATGACCTTGGTCTGATTTTTATTTACATAGGAAAGCAATTAGGGGTTGTTACAAACCCCTCCCCTTTGGGGGAACACCGTCTTTGATGCTCAATGACACTTATAAACTAGCAGAACATATGATTCCCATTGGGCTTTATAACACAGCTTGATGCAGCATTTACATCCTATCATATTGTTGAGACCAAGACCATCATAACATGAACATCATGCCACTTACTGGAGCTTTATAACTAACTCGATGTTTTATTTACAACATACATATGCATATGCATATAACCAACACAACATCAACACATATACCAAATTATTTTTCCTCAAATGGTAAGTAGAGAAGGATACATAACTCGCATCTAATCAACCATCTACCATGTAGCTTGATCAGGCCCAAAGTGATTCCACTACACTTTAACTTTCTCGATTGCTTGATTCTGGAGCATGAGCATCTTTTGCTGCAAAATGCACTAATATTTCAGCTATAATTATCCTTTTCGTTCCAACTACATTACAGACCAGTCAATCACGTTATCATCATCCTTCACATATCGTTTAAGCAATGAAACATGGAAAACATCATGGACTTTCAATGTCAGAGGTAGTGAAAGTTAGTAGGTCATTGCTCCAATCCTCTCAAGGATCTTGAAAGGCCCATAATACCAAGGTTCAAGCTTAGCACATGATTCAATCCTCAAGGAGCTCCTCTTGGACTTGACGTGCAAGTAGAAATGTTCCTCAACCTAAAACTCCTTAAATACCCTGTGATGATCTGCATAACTCTTCTTCCTTTCATGTTTTACCTTAGATTATTCTTGATAACCTGTATTTCATGTTCCATCTCTACAAATATATCCATTCCAATCAATACCCTCTTCACTGGATCACTCCAAGTCATAGGAGTATTATAACTCTACCCATAAAGTGCCTTAAATGGACTCATCTTCAAAATTTCTTGATACCCTTTGTATAAGTAAACTCTGTCAGTGGAAGATACTTTTCCCACTTTCATTGTTGATGCATGAAATACATCCTCATCATGTCCTCAAGAATCAAGTTAAACTATCTACCTATCCATCTATTGTTAGTTGTAATATAGGGAATATTAATGGAACAGCATTTAGTTGTCAATCCAGGAGTTCGTGAAATTCGATATGGAGCACTAGATATGCCAGAGAGAGACTTCAGTAACCTGCAAAACAAAACCCTAGTTTGTGTAGAAACTGCTCACACCTTTTGTTTCTTGCACTAGTCAATTACTACACTCAAAACATTCATTAGAAGCACAACCATAACTATTACAAACACCAATCCTGTAGTTCTGTCAGTAATTGTAAACAAACACTATTTATTGGCAACTTGAAACTAAACCCTAACTAATAACAATCAAGGAGAAAACCCTAACTATGAATCAATATGGAAACATGAGCATCAACCAAGAAAATGTAAAGGTTATATTAATAAATCCAAACTCTACTAATGCCAAACAAGAATTTCAACTCAAAACAAAACTTCTATTCAAGTGCTTACACTAGGTTCAATCTACTCTCCACTCTGTAAACAATCAAAATATTTGAAAGCATGATTTGAATCTGTCTCTAGTGCTAACAACCCAAATGATTCAAATGCATGAACTGTATGATAAATTATTGTGTTCATAAATGAAAACAATCACTTTGTTCAAATGCTTCTTAGACTTGTCAATGCAACTTGACAATTGGAATATCTCACACAATCATCAATGTAGAAATTTCGTGAATAATATGACACTTATTCACAGATATTATCCTGATTATACACTATTTGTGGAATCATGCATAATATATAACCTCCTCTACGTTGATCATCAATTTAGTAGTATTCAGAAACATAGACATGCGCACATTGAAGCATGAATCACACATATAAACACAGTATGTACCCGGGGAAAGCATAAAGCTGAAAACCTGACAACTATCTGTATATTATATTCATTGAGATCATGTAACAGTACACAGTACAATACTAGCTCCACCTATTACACATAATACAACACAGATATGAATCAATCACTGGCTCAAATCACCTCTGTTGCTTGCATGCCTCCACTGCGCAATCCTGCATGAGAATACAATGAGAATGAATCTCCAAAATTGTATTTCCCTTGTGTGACACTACGCAATCCCCATTGGCAAATCAATCCCACTGATTGTGCAAATCACATGCACAACTATAGTCACAACTGACAGTTGTCTTGCCCTTTCACTCACCTCTAACACTTGTCTCCACTAAACCGTCCATGCACTGAGTTAACTAATGTATTCTTTAGTTGATTTATGAGTTAATAATTAGTGAATTAATTAATAATTAATTCACACCACTCATCATTAGTCTATTTGTCAGTTAGAATAACTACAACTAGTTCAACTAAGTCAAACTGAACACAACTCCATGAACTCCTCATTCAACTCCATAGAACTCAATCACTGAAGTCCTAACTAAAGTTCTCCATGCAATATCTCAAGTTAACCCACAATAAAAGCGTATTTCCTTCTAGTAGTTGCATGTGCCACATCTGTAGCTCGAACTGAAGTGCTCCAAGAGAATAAGATAATGTTTATAGTCCAAATATTATTAAGAGCTAATAATATTTGATTATTCTATTTTTAGCCTGGCAGTCTAAAAATAGACTCCGCCCATATGCCTAAAAATAGAGGTCCATTTATTTTTACCAACTTGACCAACCATCCACAAATAGCATCCTGCAACTCATAGACCACGATCCATATGTCTAAAAATAGACATAGTCTAAAAATAGACTTTGTGACAAAAATAGCCTGCGGGCCCACTTAGTGAAGGCGACTTCTTTCCACTAAGCTCCATCATCTTGTTGCATTCTCAAAAATCAATGTTGAAAACTATGATATTAATGTAGAAAATAAATCAGATGTAAAACACTCTATAACCCTAGTGATACAACCCAATTCTTGGAAAACAATCATTTGAAAAAGGCTACAAGTATTTAACTCAAGTAACCAAATTTCGGTTCCTGCACTCATTTTTCAACATGATTATAAATGAATGTCATTAATGTAAATCATAGTTAATAGTACAATTTATGAAAACCAACCAAAATCTGAGATCAAATGTAAACCAACAATACTCAGTCTTGTGTCAATGTAAAGAAGATTGAATGGTATGACAAGGCTTATAAATATGCTCAAATGATTGTTCAAATAACCTTCCAACAAGCCAAATAATTACACTTTCCAAACCCTAACATGGTTATTTACATGTTTTGACAATCACTGAAGGTTTCCATTATACTAGGTTACTCTTTGAACAAAAGGGTCTTGAGCTCCTCTTGGATCTGCTATTTCTTGTAATAAAACATAGATCTTAAACTTTGAAGGATCTCCAGCTCTTGTTTCACCATTGACTCAAGCGGTATATATCAAACTCTTGCCAACAATATCCCTGTTATAATGAATTATTTCAAATGTGAAATGAGACTAGAACTCTAGAATAAAACACACATCAGAACATTATTAAACAAATTACCATTGATCATGTGTCAAGGTTAGATCTAAGACTTTTGTGATCCATAATTTAGAGAATAGTCTTTCGGATTAATCACATCGCAAGGATTGGGTTGATGTTTCAAACCAACTAATGTGGTTCATCCTTAGGACAAGGTGAGAAATCAATTGATCTGAGAGAATGAATAATAGGGATGTATCAAGGTATTGGTATAATTTATAGTTTTGATTTACAACTGTAAGAGATGATTTCAATGAGATCTATTACATTTATGACTTCACTCTTAAAATCTGAATGCCAAGTGACCATAAGGAAAGGTGAAGATCAAATACTTGAGAAACAAAGTATGAAAGTGCACACACAAGACTTAATAAACTCAGAAATAAAACACACAGTTAATGCATCAATTATGTAAGAAAACCCACACTATATTCCAGATTAACAAACCACACAAGAATAATCTATGGGGAGGGATGCTGAACTAGGCTGGTTGGGCCCAAACCAACTAGCTCTCACCCTCTTAAAACAAAATAAAATTATAGAATGAAAATACTAATTAAGAACAACATATTTGGAGAAATAAACTTGGCATTAGAAGTCTTGTAATAAACATCAATCAGTCTTTTATATCATTGGCCATATGCTTCAATCTCTAGCCATAAATATGGAATTAAACCAACATTCTCCTTCACACAGGCCATGGCTAAGCCTTTTATAAAATTCACAAGGCGAATTTTGGCTCTAATAGTCATTTTTCTTAATTCTAGAAAATTATATATTTTTAACAAATTGGCCTCAAAGATATTTTCATATCTTCCTAACCATGGCGAATTTTGGAAAACTATTTGGAGGAACCTAACTTGTCATGTTTTCAACAAAAACCTCTCTTCTAATTTTCTCATTCAACTCCATTGCCTCGGAAATCATCCGCAAAGTTGGTCATTTAGATACTTTTGCAATTTTGGGTTTACCTAATTGTTTACAAATCCACCTCAAAGACCCCTTCGTATCTCCCAAACCATGATGAATTTTAGAAAACCATTTGAGGCTTAGTCAATTTTCTATATTGGGAGAAAAACTTGTGTTCTAGATTTCCAATATTCTTCTTCATATGCACATAAATCGAGGCAAACATTGGTAGTTTGAACATTGTTGAATTTGGGGCTGGAGGATTAATTATTCCCTAAAAATTGATCTGTATAATGAGGGTGAGCTGTGAACGATGTGGAGGTTTTAAAACATCATTATGGACAAAAACCTTTCCTAGATTTTCCTGAAAATGTGCCGATGTATGAAATCCCTAAATTGGTTGCTCTTTAGTGCAGGAATGTTGCTCTTTACTGCAGGAATAGGTCAATGAAAGATAATTCCACCTCTTATTGTAAAAAAAGGATTAAAGATCATTCCAAATGCATTTTGCACTACCAACTAGCATTTCCTTCATGGCAATCTTGAATGATGAAGTCGTCCACATATACTTGCTACAGGATCCCTATGCGATGCAGGGACAAGACAATCTACATTAACAACATATTAATGAGAATTAATCCTAGAAATGCATATAACGAAGGTATTTCTATATAAATACAACCCAAGTGCAAATCTTTGCTATTTCATTAAAATAGTGTAGAAAGAGTCTATGAACTGGTAGAACAAGGGAATAAGTAGGCCGTCATATGAATAAAAAATGTGATTTAAGTACAACAATTCTAGGGCCTGACATATGTTTGTGGATGATAAGCTGTACTAAAAGCCAACTCTATCCCAAAACCTACAACGAACTCCTTCCAAAACCTAGAAGTGAACTTGGAATCCTTATCAGATAAAATCTTCTTAGCAATATCACGCAACCTCACTATCTCCCTGATCAAAATCCGAGCTATGTCACTAGCTAAATTTGTAGACTTCACCACAATGAAGTGATCTACCTTGATCAAATTTTCAACCACAACCATAATGGAGTCATGTTTTTTTCGATGTCCTTGATAAACTTGTAATGAAATCCATCACAATGACCTACCATTTCCACTCTAGAATCGGAATTGGTTGTAATAAACCACGTGGATGATTACACTTTGCTTTTACTTGCTAGAAATCCAAAAGTTTCGTAATGATAGAACTTCTAAACCGTTGTCAATGTTTTTTGATATCCTAGGTGACTTGAATATAGACTGACATGAAATTTGCTCAAGATAAGTTTCATGAGCTCAATATTGTGTGGCACATAGATCATGTCCCTCATTAGGGGAATTTTGAGGTCTAAAATAGACCTCTTAAGGAAATTATAAAACAATAGTGGCAATAATAAAATAAGACTAGATTACACCATCAAATTTTAGAGGGAAAAATGAGAAAAATGCTTTTCCAACTCGCATTTTCAACTCATCTCCCTGTGGGTTTACTCAAATTTCAATCAAGACCACTAGTTGGATGCAAAATTTGATTCCTCATCCAATGGGTACCCATGGTGCATACTTTCAATGGACCATACTGCACGAAAAGTGAGAAATAGATGAAAAATGTGATTGCAATCATGTTTTTTTATGTATTTCTCAAGCAAGGTCCATCAAAAGTTTGTTATATGGGTACTCCATAGATGATAAATCAAATTTTGCATCCAATGAGTACTCCTACTCAAAATTTGAGTAAAACCTTAGGGAGATAAGTTGAAAATACAAGTTGAAAAAGTAGTTTTATTATTTTATTATTTTTTAATATTTCTACGTTTTTACGCCAAAAATGGTGAGTCATTCCCCATGGTTAACATCATAATCTTGAATCTGATTGGTTCTTATAAAGTTTATTTTGGTTGTACATTTTTCTTAGGATGCCCATTTTAGACCTCAAAAGTTCTCTAATGAAATTTGACCAAACCATTTGTTATAAGGTGATAATCCACATCTTGATTACCTATACCCTATTGTTGTAACATGTGCTTAAGGTGTTGGTGTTAGGGCCTAAATCTAACTCAGGCTAAGAAAACCAGGTCTATGGTAACATCAAACCATTCTTAACCTAGTAGCTAGCCCTACCAGGTCAATAGAGGGCTCTCTCCTTGTCAATCTCAATGAAAATATATCAAGGAAGGGTTGAGATGATTGATATGAATACTAATTTTAGGCTAGGTATGTTTTCTCAGAGGAATTTTTTTCATTTTAATGGTTGGTTGCTGGATCAGATAAGGAAGGCAGCTTTGGGTCCATGAAATGAACACAGATTTGCAGAGGTTTCTATGGGGCGAGGTAGGCAAGTGTTTTATCACTTTGAAATGAGTGTAATGATGAGTCTAAAGACTGTTGAGGAGCTATATAGGGCATGTAGGTGTCTCGAGTCCTCTTCAAATAGTATAAAACATGTAGAACTAAATAAACCCTGAGGCAGAGCACTGAAACATCAATGAATTCTACCCTTTACACTTGATTCATTCAGCTATGAAGAATAAAAGAGATGATGGCACACATAAACATAAGATCACTGAATTACTAAGAAGGAAACAATGTTAAATCATATTACCACAAGAATCCCACAAAATGCTACAAAACCCTGGTTTATTTCCCTGCCAAACTGCAGAAGTGATGTACAAAGTAGCTCAATGCATCCACAAGAGTCCAACCTTTACAAATGATTGGAAAAACACATGATATAGACCTCCAAACCACCTTTCAAATCCATCAGGGGTTGAATCCATGAGAAGATGGGTGGCTTCAACCATATCTAAACTAGGAACACAAAAATAAGCAGTGGAACAGCTTGCCTCTAAAACCTATGAAACTGATTCATTCAACTCTAAACCACTTACAATTGATGTATCTACCTTATCAAGTAAATTTTTACCATTGTTACATAATATTACATCAATTTACATCAAGTCACACCATGAATTTGAATATAAGAGAGAAAAATTCAAACTATAAGAAAACTAGGCGAAAAATAGACTTTTTGAGCAAAATTGGCACTTTTTCATCCTATGCGTAGTGCCATTTTTTCTGTGCATAGTGCTTTTTCCAAGATTCTTTTAAAGGCCTTCCCATTCACCAAATTTTCTCCAATATGGCTTGTTGGAAAGGTATATATGTCTACATTCTAGGACAAGTGGAATTTTTGAATTTGGTGTCCATTTTCCCCTCCAAATTGCAATCTCCCAAGGCTGCTCCCTGTGTGGCCAAAAAGTGGCAGAGAGGGCATTTTTTGGGTGTTTCTAGCCATTTTGGAGGTCCAAAACTTGTCAAAACTTCCTGGTAATTTCTGAGCATGCATAAATTTTCATAAGCAATCCAAACATTCCAATTTTTCTTCAAATGGAGGTCCCTATCAAAAGCGAGCGCCGGTAGTGCTACGCACCTATTGAAAATGCCTGTGCATAGCGCCACTAATTCTGTGCATAGTGCCATTTTCAGATAAAGTTTTGGAGGCCTTCCTGGTGTCCCAATTTGGCTAACGATAGCTTGTTGGAAATATTATTGAGTCTACTTTCAAACCAACTTGAATTTTTCAATTTGGATTTTATTTTCTTTATAAAAAGTCAAATCTCCCAAGACTGGTCAAAATGTGCAAAATGAGGTTGTCTAAAGGCAGAGTGCTGTTGCAGTCAACTTTTTAAGTCTTCCTCAACTCCAAATTGATCTCATGATAACTCATTGGAAATCACTTTGTGTCTAGTTATCATTCACTCATCAAGCAAGTCATTTTTCCAACCAAGCTAGGAGAAATATTTATTTTCCCAAGGTCACTTCATAGGTGCATCAATTCTCCTAAGGCAACTGTATTTTTGACACTTCTCTAAAACCATGACACCTGTGTAAAACGTGAAGGATGTTTTTCTTCCTTGAGATATTTTGGAAAAATACCGCTCTCACTTTCTCCATATTCATCTTCTATTTCTCAGAAACATCATTTGAGTAAAACCTATCCCGATGTGTGGAATAGGGGATTTGTCGAAATGAAGTGAAATGAAGGGGATAAGGGGCTTATAAATTCTTGAGAAATTTTGGGAAGTAGGGAAGGATGTTATGAAATATAGGAAAGTGGAATTTCAAAGATTGAGTGAGGGGAAGGGGTCCAAAAGGGCTAAACACAGGCCAGGCCTAGAAAATTGTCAAATTATAGCAAGAAACTAGGGTTTGTGGGAAAATGAGGAATTTGAGGAATATCATTGATGGGAAGTGTTTAATAAGGTACATTAAGGATAGGGGAAGGTGTATAAGCATCAGGATGTAAGCTTTGTTGATGATATGACCATCCAAGAGAAATTACCTTCAAACCCCTAGGAGAGGGAAATGAGCCTTACCCAAGTACAACTAAAGGAAGAACAAGGTGTAAAATGACCCATTGGAACCTGAAATGATGATGACAACCCTTTGAATGATGGTACACTTGGCTGAATGGTGGCATGGGCCGACATTTGGAAAACTTTGGAATGAGTGAAAACAAACCCTAGACCTAATACCTAGTGACCAAATTTTATTTGAAGACTCACTGAAATGACAAAATTTGACCTTGATAGCCTAAGACCACTTTGTAAGAGCATATTTGATCACTAGTGGAAGGCTTCAAAGACTGAAACTAACATTTGCTCCAGTGGGGATGGTAGCTCCTAGGAGGTGCCAAGAACCGCAGATCTTTGGGAGAGAAGACCAGTGCCTTATCCATTAGGCAAGGAGTCAAAAACTCAAACTGAAATGCATGACTGAAAACTGACAACTTGATGACACAAATTGACTTGAAATTGACTCAATACTAAATCATAACTGTCAAACTAGAAAATATTCTTCAAAATGGAGCTTATCCAATAAAACCTACTCTAGCCATTCCATTCATCATCTGATCAAGTGAAATGAAACAACCAATGCAACCAAGTAAGTATTCCAGCTATTGTTTGAATTCTCCGCAAGTGCTTGCTTATGATCAACAAGAGAGAACTACTGAAAGGAAACTCCCATGAAAACTTGTAAACAAATCCGTTGAATGATATGGATTCTCTATCTGACTCCAAAAACACTGCATATGGATCTTGAAATTCATGTGCACTAGGACTTAGCTCATCCAATTGATTGCTTTTCTTCTCCTTGTACCATGAATGCAAACTTTCATGTAAGCATTATAACGAGACTCCTACTGAAAATGACAAAGAAACCAGCTACCAGATCATGTTTGTATCGGTACTTTTTTCAAGCTCACAGTTAGCTAATGGAGAAGGAATTTGACTGTAGACATCGTTTAACACATCAACTACTGGATTGTGAAAAACTTGAAAATACTACTGCAACCCATATTTTATTGGCTCTGATGAGATTACATGATTTCCTACAGGTTGCTCATTTGAAGATATACTATGCATTTTTCCTTTCAAAAACTAAAATGATTCAAAACTAAATGGTACGGAATCATCTTGCATCATTTGATCATATGGTCCAGCTTTCAAGTCGTCATTTGCAACTTGACAATCAATGGCATTCAGAGGCTGCAACTCTGGATATGAAAACTCTTGAACAAGGTTTTCACTGCCCTCAAGGTGGTCCAGATCAAGACTAGTCAACAGTTGATTTCTGATTCTAGGAAAGTTGTCTCTGATGAACTAAAACGAAGCAAAAAAAAAAGGCTAACTTACTTCAAACTTTTTTGCACTTTCCGCCTCACCTCCATAGCTGATATACATTGGCTGATCACTATATTCAAGCTGGCTAAAGTGAACTTCCTCGTCCCACAAACTATCTGTTGATAATTTGTCTACAAGATTAGCTTCTGTTTGGAGAACATAATCATCATCATCATACTGATTAAACTGAGGAAAATCATTAGTATAAAAGACATTATTAAGCATGCATTTCATATTAACAGCTCTCTCTTCTCCAAGATGATCTGTAAAACAATCATTATTAGATCTATGATAACTGGGATAAGAAACAAAATGTTTTGGATCAGTAACTTGTTCTTCTTCAATCAGGGAGCCATGGGCTTGAACATCATAATCATTCCTGTAGTGATCTTCTGCATCATCTCTTCCACTGCACTTACCAAAATGTCGATCTTTACCTCTAAAGATGTCGATTCCTCTGGATTTGTGTTTTTCATCTCTTCTTCCTTCAACTTTGCCCTTCTGATCAACAAATGAGCCTGTACATCTACTGCATTGTTTTTCATCTCTTCAAGTGTTGCAAGTTTCCTTTCTCTCAGTTGAAACTCCATTTCCGGATCAAAGGCAACCGGGTAGTGCAAGAGAGTGAATCCAGGATGAGGTCTTATATTAACCAACATCGAAAATTAGACTTGATTAAATCTGGCAGAAAATTGTTGTATTGTCTGCCCTGGCAGTATTTTCAGCTGGTTATACTCTTCTATAATTATGAAAGGGTTTTATCTAATCACCCACCTTTCGACGAAAACTTTGACGAACTGCTGGAAATCTGAGATGCTCACATCAGGCAGGGTTTTGAACCAACTCTTGACTTTCCCTTGCAAAGAAAGAGCAAAAAGCATAATACTAACATCCTCTTCATCAACTTCAAAAAGGTCAAGAAAAGATTCAAAATTCAGTACATGTCTCTCGACAATGATGTTGTCACGTTCACTATCAAATCTTGGTAGATATAGGTCATGATTTTTAGGGAAAACATGGGATATAGGAGGTAAAATTAGAGGCTTTTATCAACCTGGAATTTTACAAGGTATAGGGGTATGTACAGAAGGTATAGAATCAGTCTTGGTCTCTTGAGGCTCATTAGCTCAAAGACGGGCATCACAAGCTTTGGAAAAAGGGTCTTGATCAAGCTCACAAGCATGCAAATCATTGGTATTCACAATATTCAAAGGGAAGGAATCAAATGCAGGCCAAGGATCTTTTCTCAAATGCAATATACTTTGCAAAGCCTTCTTGACATTCTAGAGAAAAGAGAAGAAATAATTTATAACAAAGAACATAATGTCTTGGATGAAATTCCAACTTGAATACATGATCTTTCCATATTGTCCTTTCATGTTTCTGTTGGTCAAGTTCATCCTCTAGTGGAGTCCTTGGATCTGATCTCGAAACTAATTTGGAGTCGCCAGGTGAATGATTTCAGCCTTGCTGCGTCTGATTGTTGTCCACCATCAACAATCAGATCTGAACTTGATTGCATTTTGCTGAGGAACATAAAAATACGTCCCCAGTATGGTCGCCACTATGTTAGGGCCTAAATCTATCTCAAGCTAAGAAAGGCAGGTCTAGGGTAACATCAAACCACGCTTAACCTGGTAGCTAGCCCTACTAGGTCGGCAGAGGGATCTCTCCTTGTCAATCTCAATGAAAATATACCAAGGAAGGGTTGAGATGACTGATATGAATACTAATTTTAGGCTAGGTATGTTTGCTTAGAGGAATTTGTTTGATTTTAATGGTTGGTTGATGGATCCGATGAGGAAGGCAGCTTTGGGTCTGGGAAATGAACACAAATTTGTAGAGGTTTCTATGGGGTGAGATAGGAAAGTGTTTTAGCACTTTTAAATGAGTGTAGTGGTGAGTCTAAATACTGGCGAGGAGCTGGAGAGGGCATGCAAGTGTCGTGAGTCCTCTTCAAACAGTAGAAAACATGTAGAACTAAATAAACCTTGAGGCACAACACTAAAACATCAACGAATTCTACACTTTACACTTGATTCATTTAGCTATGAAGAATAAAAGAGATGATGTCATAAACATAAGATCACTGAATAACCGAGAAGGAAACAACGCTAAATCACATTACCACAAGAATCCCACAAAATGCTGCAATGCATCCACAAGAGTCCAACCTTTACAAATGGTTGAAAAAACACATGATATAGACCTCCAAGCCACCTGTGCTATCCATCAGGGGTCGAATCCATGAGAAGAGGGGTGGTTTCAACCATATCTAAACTAGGAATAGAAAAATAGGTAGTGGAACAGCTTGCCTCTAAAACCTAGGAAACTGATTCATTCAACTCTAAACCACCTACAACTGATGTATCTACCTTATCAAGTCAATTTTTATCATTTTTACATCATAGTACATCAATTTACATCATGTCACATCATGAATTTAACCATAAGAGAGAAAAATTCAAACTAGAAGAAAACTAGGTGAAAAACATAGTTTTTGAGCAAAATTGGCACTTTTTCATCCTGTGCGTAGCGCCATTTTTTTTTTGCATAATTCTTTTTCCAAGCTGCTTTTGAAGGCCTTCCTCTTCACCAATTTTTCTCCAATATGGCTTTTTGGAAAGTTCTATATGTCGGCTTTCACGAAAAGTGGAATTTATGAATTTTGTGTCCATTTCCCCCTCCAAAATGGCATTCTCCCAAGACTACTTCTTGTGTGGCCAAAAAGTGGCAGAGAGGCCATGTTTTGGGTGTTTTTGGCCCTTTTGGAGGTCCAAAACTTGTCAAAACTTCCTAGTAATTTCTGAGCATGCATAAGTTCTCATATAGAATCCAAAAATACCATGTTTTCTTCAAATGGAAGTCCCTATCAAAACCAAACGCCGATGGCACTACGCACCTGTTGGAAAAGCATGTGTGTAGCGCCACTGATTCTGTGTAGAGCGCCATTTTCAAATCAAGTTTTGAAGGCCTTCCTAGTGTCCAAATTGGGTGAACGATAGCTTGTTGGAAATATTATTGAGTCTACTTTCCAACACAACTTGAAGGTTTCAATTTGGAGTTTATTTGCCCTGTCAAAAGTCAAATATCCTAAGACTGATAAAAATATGCAAATGAGGTTGTCTAAAGGTACAATGTTGTTGTAGTCAACTTTCTAAGGTCTTCATCAACTCAAAATTGAGCTCGTGTTAGCTCACTGGAAATATCTTTCTGTCTACCTATCATTGTACTCATCAATCAAGTTATTTGGTGAACCAATCTAGGATAAATATTTATTTTCCCAAAGTCACTACAGAGGTGCATCAATTCTCCTGAGGCAACTGTATTTCTGACATTTCTCTAAAACCATGACACCTGTGTAAAAATTAAAGGATTTTTTTCTTCCTTGGCCTATTTTTGACAGAAACATCTCTCAATTTCTCCAAATTCATCTTCTATTTCTCAGAAACATCATTTGAGTAAAACCTATCCCGATGTGTGGAACAGGGGTTTATCGAAATGAAGTGAAATGAAGGGGATAAGGGGCTTCTAAATTCTTGAGAAAATTTTGGGAAGTAGGGAGGGATGTTAGGAAATAGGAGAAAGTGGAATTTCAAAGATTGAGTGAGGGGAAGGGGTCCAAAAGGGCTAAACACAGGCCAAGCCTAGAAAATTGTCAAATTGTAGCAAGAAACTAGGGTTTGTGGGAAAATGAGGAATTTGAGGGATATCAATGATGGGAAGTGTTTAATAAGGTACATTAAGGATAGGGGAAGGTGCATGAGCATCAGGATGCAATCTTTGTTGATGATTTGACCATCCAAGACAAATTACCTTCAAAACCCTAGGAGAGGGAAATGAGCCTTACCCAAGTACAATTGAAGCATGAACAAGGTGTAAAATGATCCATTGGAACCCGAAATGATGATGACAAACCTTTGAATAACAGTACACTTGGCTGAATGGTGACATGGACTGACACTTGGAAAACTTAGGAATGAGTGAAAACAAACCCTAGACCTAATACCTAGTGACCAAATTTTATTTGAAGACTCACTAAAATGACAAAATTTGACCTTGACACCCTAATACCACTTTATAAGAGCATATTTGATCACTGGTGGAAGGCTTCAAAGATTGACACTAACAGTTGGTACCTATCATCATGTTGTCTTGCCTACATGCATGTGATTGATTGCACGATTGGTTGACCTATAGAGAAGGGAACATTTACCACTTCCATCTTTAGCTCCTTCATATTCTCTATCCACTTCCAAATTCTATCCCAAAACCCTATTTTATAAGTCATTTGGCCTAGTATACCAAAAGCACTCATCCTAGTACGAGACAGGCCTCTGAGAGGTCCTGATCTTGGCTAGGGGCTCAAACCAACCTCCCTCCCTTTGTTTCAACTTCCATCCACCTCTCCATGCCCTCAAGATAACATTTTCACCTTAAAAAACCGCTTGTATGCCCTCTTGTAGCATTACAGGCCTTCATGTAATAGTATAGGCCTCATGTAGCAATCACATGTAACAAACTTGTAGCATCACTTTCCTTCATCAGTTTTAATCCCCACTATAAATTTGACTTAGTCTTGAAGAATTATGACCTCCAGCTATGATTTTATGATTAGAGGAAGCTCATAGGCCACTTCAACCATTCCTTTTCTTCACTACTAAAACAGAGTAGAGTTAGTGTTTATCGCAAGTATGATGTATGTAGGTTAATGATTTACAAGAAAGTTTTAACTAGGTAGATGGTAAATGCAATTCTGATTGATATTTTTATGAATTATGCAAGACAAAATAGTTTCCTTTTTCCAACTAGATTTCGTAGTTTGATGGATTTTGCAAGATAAAATATCTTTCTTTCTACAAGTAGATTAGCTTTTGTCCTTTCATGAGTTGATTAGTTAGCATTTACAAGTTGATTCAATGGCATTTCCACTTTCATAGCTAGAAGTAATTACTAATTTCACCTTTATCAACAATATTTCATTCTAATTTAGTAAGAGGGATGCTCTCTGAGAACATTTGATATAAGGTCATAACTGAGGGTGGCATCAGCGGAATCCTATTTGTTTTGCATATCGCATTGTCACCTCAAAGTTTGTATGAACCCCAAGTTGATAATTTGATTTGAGAATCCTTGGGGAGTTGCAATATTCTTGGTTCAATACGAGGGATCACCACTTTTTGGTGTCATTGTCGAGGAGGTGTGTATGTAGATGTTGTTTCTACTCAAGCATTATTTTTTGTTTTGCATAGAGTTTTTGAAAAAGTAAAATAAATAATCAAAAATATTTATTTCATGCCTCGTAGGAGTAGGGATAATAAAGGAAAATTCTTACCTAAAACCCCCACACTCTTAAACAATCAACCTTTTATCTTCTTCAATGATTGTGAGCTTCCCTCTCTAACTACAAGGGAGTTAGAAGACTCTCTAAGTGAGCAACCTGAAAAATTTTGAAGAACCTATTGGGGAAGAAGAAGAACCCACTTCACCTACCCAAAGTATGGCTAAAAAAAAGGACAATGAGGTTTTCCCTATCATAGAGACCAATGGAGAGGCTATAATGAAGAACATAAGCCCTACTTCTATTCCAGACTTCCATGTTTTAATCTTTAAGGACCCAGAAACCTTCATGTTTCAAATTGTTGTTTTCTATAGGACATATGTCAATGCCTCTTATGAGAAAAATCTGAAGTTATTCTACTTTACCCTTAAAGATGCAGCCTTCTTCCGGTTTATAGGTATGCCTAGGGGTAGCATCACTACCTAGGCCCAAATGCAATAGGCCTTCAATAGAAAGTACATGGACTACTATAGGTCCAAAGAAACCATGGAAGAAATATTTAGGATGACTTTTGGACCTGATGAATCCGTATAAGACTATGAGGAGAGATTTCAACTCAGCTATAGGAGGGCTAACTACACCCTTGATCCTCAATCAATCAAACTATTTCTTCTCCGAGGTATCAGGGAGGATATGTTGGAAACCCTCAACATTTTTTTTGGAGGATATATCTATTAGTTATCCTATGATGACATTGAAACTTTGTTCAAGAGTCACTCTAGAGTTGTCAGGAAGAAGGGTAGGGCTAGTCAGGCTTTGTCATTTCATCTCCCTCCACAACATCCATGAAGAATGAGATAGCTAACATGATGGAAGATTTCAGGAGTGAAATGTTTCATACCTTTGCATTGCAAATGGATACCATGAAAATCAAAATAAAACAAGAGGAAGAAGAAAGGGAACTAGCCATGTTTTTCCCTAGATGCACCAAAAGACATCCTAGGAATGAGTGCCCATTGAATGAGATCTGCTTAGTCTAAGAAGAAAATCATGCAACATACAAATTCCCTTCTTTTCTAGGACTAAAACTTGTATACCAAGGGGCAGAAGGGGTTTAGAGAAAATTGGTATCATCAATCAAAGAAGACCTCAAGGACCTTGCCATATCAACAATCCATAAAAGATTCACACTACTCATATTATAATCCAAATCAGAATGTACCCTTGTGACCTTGGTACTATTCCACTCATCTATCCCATTCCATACTCCCTTCTTGGCCTTACGCTCATCCATATCGTACTCAACATGTCAACCATCCTCTTCAGCCATATCCACCCCAATCTTCTCAATGGGGAAACCCATCACAAGCATCGAGGCCTCAGGTTAACCAACCTCCTGCTTTACTAACTTCATCCCAACCTCAACCATAGCTCCCTCATCCTACTCCACCTAAGCAACCTCAAATTCCTACTCAACCAAATTCAAACCCGAACAAAAAATAAGAATAACAAGTCTACAGTGGAGAGACATCTTATCTTGCTTATGCTGTGGAAATCCAAGAGATCAACCTTCATTCTGGGAAAGTGCTTACAGATAACCACCCACTTTCTCCACTTGAAGAGCTTGAAGAAGAAAAGGAAGAGAGTGTTCCTCAAGCTAATCCACCTCCTCTTCTTGAAATGTTGATCCACCCTACCCAGCACACCCTAGAAGAGGTTAAACTTCTAGGAGAATTGAAGAATTTGTGTGTTAGGGTGCCCCTTCTCTAGGCTATTAAATATGTTCCCATCTATAATAAGCTCATGAAGGATAAATGTTTCAAAACTCCTGGGAGAAGAAAAAGAGACACCCCCACCATAAATGTTGTTGGGAAATTATTTGATTTGATGCTTGAGAGGATGATCTTCCTGAAATATCTAGACCTTGGAATCCCTATAATAGATGTGCACATTAATGGCCCTATATTCCCTAATACCCTGATTTATCTTGGGGCTAAAATCAATGTGATCACTAAGTAAACCATGCTAAAGCTAAATCTCTAAGGGGCTTTATGAAGGACCACTAGAGTGCTATAGCTTGTGGATAAATCCACAGTAGCTCTTGACGGATTTATTGAAGATGTTATGGTCTCCATTGACTCTTGGGAGTATCCTACTGATTTCCTAGTTCTCCAGCCAAAAAAAAAGCTTAATGGATATGCTCTCATCTTGGGAAGGCCATGATTAGCTAATGTTGATTCTTACATTAGTTGTATCCTCCTTCTCATCCTTCTATTGAGCATGACTTACCCTTGTGGTTAGAAGAGGAGGAAACAGATGAATTGTATCACACCACCCCCTGCCCAATCTTCACTCTAGATACCATTACATGAGGGGGCCAACCTGATGAAGATGACCTAATTGACCATATCCTTTAGAACCAACTTCCCACTCCCATCCCAATTGATGATTTTATGAAATAATCTGGGAGTAATCCTTGGACTAACTTATGCCCTATTGACACAAGTCGAAACCATGTCAATATTGTAGAGTTTGGCCCATCCAAAACCTTAAATATCAACCCCTCTCTCTTGACCAAACAGGAAGAACAGTTGTGTAAAGTGATGAGGCAACACCTGAATGATTTTTCTTGGGATTACAAGGAAATGAAAGTTGTGCATCCATCAGTTTGTACCCACCATATTTACATCAAGAAGCAATGCAAGCATGTGTGCCAACCCTAGAGAAGGATGAACCCAGCTCTTAAGAACATTGTGAATGAAGAACTGCAAAAATTACTAGATGCAGGGTTCATATACCCCATTATAGATAGTGAGTGGGTTCCACCTATTGTGTTAGTTCCTAAGAAGAATGGGAAGTGGAGGATTTGTGTTGATTATTGAGAACTAAACAAGGCTACAAAGAAGGACCATTTTCCTTTTCCTTTCACTGATCAAGTTCTAGATGGCCTTGTAGGGAAGAAATTCTTCTCATTCTTGTATGGATTTAGTAGATATAATCAAATCCATATCAGCTCTGTAGACTAAGATAAGACCACATTCACATGTCCTTGGGGTAACTTTTCTTATAGATTTCTTCCATTTGGATTGTGAAATGCACCAGCTACTATCGAGAGGGTAGTTTTGAGTATTTTTACTGAATTGGTTCATGACTTTGTTGAAATATACATGGATGATTCTACTCCTTCTGGATGTGACTTCAATGAAACTCTCTTCAATCGACGCAAGGTTTTGAACAAATGCATTGAAATGAATATCTCTTTAAGCGCTGAGAAATGTGAGTTCTTGATGAATGAGGGGACTATCCTTGACCATTCCATATCCAAGGAAGGGAGATAGGTAGACCCAAACAAAACTCTCATCGTCAAAAGGGTTTGTACCCCTCAGATTCAAAGAGATGTCAAGAGCTTTTTGGGAATAGCTCGGTATTGCAGGAGATTCATCAAAGAATTTAGTAAATTGGTTTCACCTTTGTTTGGTTTGCTAGCCAAAAAATCATATTTCGGTTGGACCATCAGTTTTCAAGAGGCCCTTGAAGTATTGAAAAAAAAGTTCACCACTGCACCCCCATCCTAAGGGGTCCCAACTAGGCATTACCTTTCCATATCCATATTGATGCATCAAATAAATCTGTGGGGGGAGCCTTGGCAAAAGTAGATGATAAGTTGCCTTATGTTATTTACTTCATTAGTAGGAATTTGTCTAAAGTTGAGCTGAATTAAACTATCACTAAAAAAGAACTCTTAGTCGTATTACATTCTTTAAACAAATTTAGGCATTATATAATTGGGTACCAAAATTTTGTTCATGTTGATCATGCAACCTTTAAATATTTTGAACAAGCCTAATGTTAATGCTAGGATAATTAGTTGGTTGTTATTGTTACAATAGTTTGATTTGACTATTATTAAGAAACTGGGGAATGAAAAAGTTGTTGCAAATTCTTTATCTACATTAACCTTGTCTACAAGTAATGAATAATGGTCAATGATCAACTACCAAATGTGCACCACTTTTCCATCTTGATACTTTCCCCTTGATTTGCTGACACATCAAAATACTTGGTTGCTGGGAGGTTCCTTCCTAATCTATCATCTAGGGAGAAGATTGTTGGGCCAATTAATTGTTCCTAAAAAGGACCGACTAATCTACTACACATTAAACTATCAACCTGAGGTTTAGTTCTGCTATTTCAAGGTTATTGGCATTGTTTGTGCAAGAGGAATGCAAATATGACTAGTTTCTATGGTCCTATGGAAAATTAAGACTACAATATTAAAGGAATCAATTCAAAATTCATTCTCCAATTATCACAAACAATTCAAATTATTAACTATTACAGAACTCTAAAGGAAAGAGAAAAAGAAAACATATTGAACAACAATTTTTTTCTTAGGGAATGACTACTACATAATGAAAATATAACACTACATAATCACACTATCTAACAATGATTGATCAAATGAAATAGAAATCTATGATAATTCTACAGGGAATGAAATAAAAGAATACTGCTTCATAATGAATTAACCACAACAAATCCATTCTTATGACAATTCCAAGAAACTTGATTCAATACAGAGAATTCACAAACTAACAACAAGAAATTAAAAACCATTACACATATGGAAATATATAGAACAAAGAAATCAAATGCTAATTTTAATGGTACAAGAGAAGACAACGTCGTTCCCAGGATTGGGCCCAAATCTAGAATCAAATGCCTTATAGAAAAATCACCACAGTAGACTAAGTGTAAATAATAAATGCTTCAATAAAAATTGCAAAGAAACTGGTTGCAAAATAATCACAAGTCTGCGTTTGTATCACAAAATAATATTACAACTCGAACAACCCTTTCGAGATTCAACACTATTTTTTATATCATAATAAGAAAGCATAAAGACCAGAGAATCTATTTTTAATAATGAGTGATCCTGGAGAATCTAAATATTCTCCAGATTACTCGTTTAACTTACAATGATTTTAATGCATCTGAGAATCCATGTCAAGGAGTCATCCTCAACTAATTCATTCCAAATAGGGTGTAACAGTTTGAGGCTTATACGGTATTATCTGACCATTCTAGGAAACAACCTCAAATATCAATGAACCAATAGATTTTTGTCAATATTAAGGATCTGTTTGTTACAAATAGAATTTTATTAATTGAATTCGTTCAAAAAATAGTAAACGATAAATGTGTATATAATACTACTAAAGTCCCTACTATACTCATTAACATGATTTAATTTCACAAAAGACTTTAGAAAATGATATGAAACTTAAGAAATAAGGCAGGGGAAAGATGACAAATATGAGGCCCAACATCACCCCTAAACTGACCTTTTTTCATGATGTCATGCAAATAAATGGTTGACGTGTAGGACACGCAAGGTGTAAGCTTCATAAGCTTCTTCTATTCCTGGACCCATTTCTTTTCCGTAGCTCTTCATACTAACTTACCTACTTCTGATAATTTGTAATAAAATTTATAAAATGATTGGCGACACCAAATCATAGGGCATGGATACTTGCATCATATCCAGTGGCTACCTCTTTCCATCACCAAGTGATCATAGTCTTCTATTCTAGTCATATCATAACATAAGTTATGATAACCAAAAGTTTCTATGTTCTTGACTTCATTAGGTTACCATCTTTCCTTGGCTCCATGAAGAGCTTCCTCTCTAATGTCTTCCAAATATTCCATGTTTGAGTGAAATACTTCATATTGGGGTTGTGTAAGTGTAGGGGAAACACTAGGTTTCTCTATGAAATGTTATGACCAATTTGTGTCTGAAATGGGTTTTAAAGTTCTCCTCTAACCAAATTTCAAGGCCATTTTCTCATCTCTCGAAGTTATGATAAGCCTTTTCACAGTTAACCTGGCTCCTAGAAAATGATATAAAATCTTGAAATTGAATATCTCCAATGAAAGGGACAAGACTGTCTTCTACCTATTTTTCTAAAAATAAGTTGTGCATATACAACTCACACAAAAAATATTGTGTATACTCATCCTGCTTTCAAAAAATTGAAATAAAATTTAGTACACTCCTAAACTCATGTGGTTATCCAGATTGTATTGATTTTACTTTAAGCAACAAATATCACTCAAGAAAATATAAAGCATTATTCTAGGCTGGGGACCTGCATGCCAAGGCATCTAAGTAAATAGAGCAAATTTGATTCGTTTTCTCTGCAGCTTTCTTGAGGTGGTCCTTTAAATTATGGAACTTATTTTCAGATGCTCTTAGTTGTGCATAGGTCCCATCTTATGTAATGTTTAATTCTTTAAATAATTTAAGTAGCACTTGATGTTCCCTTCGAGGCACTACTTCTCCTTATTATCTTGCTATGGTCTGCTATTGTTCCTCCATAGTTTTATGAATAATTCTAATGGAGGCTTCTATAATCAAGGGGGTATAGGGAGGCACCTCTTCTATTTGTAACCCTCTATCATAAAAATTAAATGGTGGATCGATCTGAATTCCTACTTCAACAAAGGTAGGAGGAATGTTCATCGCTTGTACCTCAGGGTCAGCCTATGTTCCTTCTTCAGCAACAATAAGAAAAATGTATGTCTGAGTGATAGCTTTATTAAGGACAGATATAACATCAGTCTCGACTTCCATTTCCTAAGTTTCCTACTCCTTTTTAAACCTCTTCACATAATCTTTGTGAAATTTCTTGCTACCACATAGCCAATTCTTTAGTTGTTGTATTTTCCTTTGTAGTTTCTTATCTTCTCCATTTAAATTATCAATTTCCTTCTGGATTTTTCCTTTTCCTTTCTTTCTTCCAACTTTAGTACCTTTGATCATCTAAATAGGACTCATAACCAAGGTTGTTGGGGAGGAAACAACAACTACTATTTTGGCTTCTTCAACAATAGTTTCCTGAGTGGGTTTAGTTATTGGTAAGTTGTCAACTCCCCTTGTCATTATATTAGTACCAGACTCCAGGAGATCCTTAGAAAAATTAATCTTAGGCTCAGCTAAAATGCAATGCTAACATCTCTTTCTTCATCAATAAAATTTTCAAAATACTATGGATTCGTTCCCTCTAGAGAGGAAGGCTCCAATAAAAGTATCAACAGAGTCTTTAAAACACCCTTGGGATGAAACACATTCTAGATCATTGTTGGGTCCCTATACTACTAGTGTATCCCCCTATTCTTATTAGTACAACCCCATTTTTGTATTTTTGTGCCCATGTAGTCCCCATGTTGTTATTATTGTGCCCCATAGAAGCCCAATAGAATTATTTTTGTGCCCCTAAAATATTATTGTTATGTAGGCTCTAATTATATTGTGACCACTTAGACTCCTATATATAGAAATGAGGTTTTGTCATTTATATCATCCAAGAATTGTTCATTTTTTTAATGTAAAGGAGGTATCCCCCTCAAAGAGGCTGATTTTGATGTCGTTGATCTATCTTTTCTATCTTTTTGTGAGCTGGTTTCATAACATTTAGTATCAGAGCTTTGGATTCTATGGTTTCGTCGCTCCAAACAGGTCATCATGGAATGTTAGCAAAGTTATTTTTATGACGTGTCAAAGGCTTAAATTAAAACCCATTTGAGACAACATCATTATAAACCTTGGGCCCAAATTTTAGATCTTGTATCGCTAAATTGTCAAAGGTATGATCCAAGGAAGTTAGGGTTTTGCAGGCTCCCGAATTACATCGCAAATATGTGACCTTGGGAAAATCGTCATAACTTTCGTTATGAACATGATCCAGGTGGATATTGGTGGCCACCTGCCAAGTCCATCTGGACCCTCATCATTGTCTCTTTCAGCATTTTCAGTTTCCTTAATTATAGCACAACTTACTATTTTTAGCAGTTTTTCGGGTCCTGAACTTCCGGAGCCGTTTTGAGGCCCTAAACGACGTTTTTTGGGGAATCCAGGGGCAACATGGGTCCATGCGATGGACCGATGTTGCCTGTTCCAACAATGGTAGTTCTCGGATAATCTTTCTAACGAGCTATCATACGCGTCAAACGGAGATCGTATGCCAAAGTTACGACCCCGGGAAATTGATGTACCAATTTACCCAAAACGGGGCCCACAATTTGGCGTTTCATCTTCTAGGGTCGGTTTTGGAATGTGAAGGGTTTTCCATTGTTTCTCAATAATAAATAGGCCTTCGAGCCTCATTGTAACACAAGTTCCGAACAGTTCAGAGACATGTAGCCGCACATCTCTTCTCAGAGATAAGCTACCATCGTCCTAGCTGGTTTATTTCCAATTCTGGTTGTAAGCATATTTCGGTATTTTCCATTAATGAAATGAAGTGTAATTTCCGCTGCATCTCTTTATTTATGGTTATCGCATCTCCGTATTTATGGTTATCTCTGTAATCTATTGCGTTCCTGTTTAAATCCGGATCAGAACATCAGATTGAAATTTGACAAGAAGTTACAGAAATAGAAGAGACTGTAGTCAGTTTTGATTGTTTTCAGGTTTGTAGGTCAAAAATCTGACATGTGGAACTTCATACAAGGTTGCTCTACTAAAAAAGTATATAATCAGGTCATCTTGGGAGATTGGGCATAACACTTTCTTGGAGAATGCAATTTCGATCAGAATGGTGGCATTGGAAAGAGGACGCATAGGGCTACCACAGATCACAATTTTAGATCTTGGAGATCCAAAATTTTAGAGATACAACAGATTCAAGATCGAGCTCCTAAAAGCAAGAAAAAGAATGACTTGAATCAAGAAAATAGAAACACCTAGTAAGGAAAAATGGAGGGATGATTTGAAGAATGTGATGGAAGATATGATCAATAAGATAAATGGTATAGAAGAAAAATTGAATGGAAACATGGAACATTTGAAGAAAGACATGGAAGGTTTGAAGGAAGGTGGGACAAAGTCACTACAAGAAAGGCTTCCTAATGCCAAAAAGGTAGTAGAGGAAACTCATCAAAAGAAATGTTAATCATGATTTCATAGACTCTAATGTTGGATTGAAGACCCACCATATTCTAAATATAGATATGAGGAAATTTTATGGCAAGGATTCGGTAACTTGGATACTATAGATAAAGAAATATTTTGATCTACATGATGTGCAACTACCACAAAAGGTACGTATTGCATCTTTATATTTAGAACCGAATCAGTTTGTATGGTGTAGAAGGATTTTTTCTTATAAACAACTTGTCACCTGGTCAATTTTCACAGAGGAAATGATAGCACATTATGAGGATACAGCAAGCAACACCCTCTTTAGCCAATTGATAAATCTCAAACAAAAGGGTTCAGTGGCAGAGCACATTGAGGAATTCCAAAAATTGAATATAAGGTTAAATTATATTCCAGAGAAGCATATGATTGAAGTCTTTATAGGGACTTTAAATGGTAACATCTAACATGAATTTCGCCTTTGGGAACCTGATTCATTGGAGAAGGCATACAGATTGGCAAGAAAAATTGAAAGAAAAATTATGGCAACAAGGAAGCCTACCACTCATAACTATAAATATGGAAGTGTTTTTGCTCTTAGCCTTTCACCTCCTACAAGGTTAACACCACAACAATTAGAAGAAAAAGGAGAAAAAGGGCTTTGTTACAATTGTGACAAAAAATACACTAAAGGTCATAAGTGTGTTGAGAAGAAATTAATTTACATATATGGGGAAGAGGAGCAAGAAAAGGAACAAGAAATGTCAAAAGAAGAGGATATGCACCAGGAACAAGAAATAGTGTTGATTGATTCAGGTAGTACCCATAATTTTATTCATTTGTAAGATAGCCAAGGAATTGAATTTCTTCCTATATCTAGCACCAGGGTGTCAAGTAATGGTTGCAAATGGAGGAACCATAAATTTCTCTAGAAAGTGCCATAATATCAAGCTATCTATGGGAGAATATGTCTTGAATAGTCCAATGCTTTCCATTGCAATGGGTGTTGATGATGTTGTACTAGGAGTCCATTGGTTACAGCATTTGGGGACAATATCTCTCAATTTTCAAGAACTTTTCTTGAACTTTTTTTGGGAAGGAAAG